>CANHQG010000398.1:0-32324 GCA_947462335.1 Harmothoe impar
GCACCTTGTCCTTTTTTTTGTCTTTTTCTTATGCAAATCTACAAATTAAAGACCAATAGCATGCTAAGCGGGACTTTAAGATGGCAGTCACCTCATGCTCTACACTTCCAGAGGGGAACCCACAGGTGCAATATGACTACAGCTTTAGTAAGAATTGCAGTGATCCCAAGATTGGCTTTCATTTGGTACATAGGGGCCTTCCATAAAGTATGTACGCAAATTTTCTCCAGAAATTGCCCCCCCCCACCCCCCTAAAGTTCTTGTACGCATTAAAACAAAGGGTTTATGTACGCACAATTTTCCAGAAAATAGACCCCCCCCCCACCCCCCCTTGGTGCATACATACTTTATGGAAGGCCCCATAGCTACAAAATATGTACTTCTACCCAGAAACGATTTTGATGCTGGAACTTGGCAAAATAAATGGATGCATAGTCACTGAGGCACATATATCTAAATGCATATTTTCTCGCAACAAAACATCTTAGGGCTGAGTCATCTTTCGACAGCTTGGTGGATATAGGGGAGTCATAATGAAAAACAGGCCCTCGGGAGCACAAACTGGAAAAAGCCTTTATGCTGGGCCGGGGGATCAAAATATAACAATGTCAATTTAAATGCCTGCGAACACCCATGATCCCACAGCTGCATTTCCAGGGGCGTTTATCAAAATCTGAATGTAGTCGTGGGGGATGGAGATATATTTTGGCTAACAAGTGGGGGGTCGGAATAAAGATTTTGAGAAAATCAACCAAGCCCTGAAAACCCTGTATGAGAAGCCATAGGCTGCACTTTGATATAATATGATAATGAGGTAAAAAAAAAAAAAGGGTTTTTGTTTCAGGTCACCCGACCGACCCTATGAAAATAGGGCCGACCCTACGTGTTTTTTTAATGCAATTTTTTGGTCATTCTTAGGGTCTTTGGAGAGGCTGGCTAGTACTTTCATGTTAAAAAAAAAAGTTTTAAAAAAAAATTCCGACCTACCGGCCCTACATTTTCTGCCCATGTTACCTGAAACAAACCTCTTTTTTTTGGCCTAATGTCTTACACGCCCCTATTTTGCAATGTGCGATACATGAAGATGAAATAATACAATATTCTACAGCTTATAAAGCCATTTGTGGATCCGTGGCATACAATGTGTCATATGACAATCGTGTGGCGTTTTACGTTAGTACTTGCTTAAGCCTTCATACAGGCCTTCATATAGCGTTGATCAATGTTCAGAACGTTAATCAATGCACCAGTCCCTTGCGATGCCATATTATTATTAGGCCCAAATTAAAAACAATGGCACTGCCGATTAATAACAACAAATATTGCGGCGATTTTCCACATCAAACTGTAAACGTTATCCATCTCTTTCAATGCCCATACCAAGTTGTGCTCCTTTTCTACGCCAACCTGTAGGCCCCCTACCATGTTCCGGGACCAAGGCCAAAAAAAAAAGGTTGGTTACCAGTAACATGGTCTGACAAGCTAGGCCCAGCCGGTCGGATTTCTTTTTTTTTTAATCTTTTTTTTTTTTTCAGTTTTTTACCTTTTTAGGGCCCGGTTTTAGGGTTTTTGCCATAAAATCCTTAATAATTGTCCGATTTACGAACCGTAAAAACCGGCAAATAGCAAAATTTCCCAGAAATAAAAAAAAAGAGGGGGACCCGGCCTAGATTAAGTATCAAGGTGTCACGGTACTAATTGGCACAGTGATGTTCTAATATTTTCCTCTTTTTCACTATCAAGTGGCTCCAAATGTGGTTCAAAATTTGATGGCGTTCATAAATGACGCCTTAAACAAAAGCTGACGTCATTTCCCATCTTTTAAAAATGTCCGTCAATAGGGGAGTCAGATTAGATTTTGCGCTAGTTGCCATGGAAAAAGCATAGTCTGAATATGATCAATTTTTCAAGTGCCGCACCGACCTGTGACCTTGACTTTGACCTCAAAGCATGACCCCTTTGTTACCATGGATACCAAAAACTTTTTAAAACTTTTTTTAAACCAAGCATTGCCCATCTTCTGGTATGCCTATTATTACTCCCAGTCAAAAATAAGGTCTCCTAGCACTGATTATATCCACTAGAATTCCGTTTTTAGTAGGGACTATTTGGCTGTCCTAGGTTTCCTGGGCGGATTAGTACCGTGACACCTTAATAGGTATGGGGGCTTTCCCAAAAAAGTTTCACTTTTGCCACAAAATAAAGATATTTCCTCCCCTAACATGAATTTGAAGTCATTTTATGAAAAATGTATCTATTTTTGACCACAGAGCCCTTTAAAGTATGTCTAAGGGGTGCCTTTAAGGCTATTTTTTGCAGTTTTTGATGTAAAAACAGCTACCTCTATTCTGTGACCTCTAGTGAAAAACTGAATCTGACTAAGATATATCGGACTACACTGACCAGATGCCCCAAAACACTGGCAACAATATTCTACATGTGGTTAAGGCGCCATCTCAATCCTGAGAGCACAAAAACAATCAATATGGGGCCAATGCCATGAGATTTAGGCCCAAATTTGCACTTTTTGGATGAAAATGAGGGATTTTCCGGTACATATGTCATAAGTTCACCTTGACAACCCTTAACAACACAATTAAAAATTCAACAAAATCTCTTGAATCATATTTCCAAGGGATATTCCCAACTTTTTTGAATCGGGCGAACATTATTCATGCTATTTATGACTATTTTTAGGGCCTCTGAAGTCAAAATTGTAAAAAATGCCTCGACATCAATTTCTGTGCCAAGCAGCCCCAACCTCACTCCGGGCCCAAATTGTCTCTTTTGGAAGTGAATGTTTAATGAAACAAATGATCTATGGTAAAATTAGTGGCATCAATACCCCTTCTATCCATATCAAGGCAAGAAATCCAGAGAAAAACAGCTAAATCCTTCATAAAACATCAAAAACGGGTCTAAAACCCACCCATTTGGCCTTATTAAGGTGTCACGGTACTAATTGGCACAGTGATGTTCTAATATTTTCCTCTTTTTCACTATCAAGTGGCTCCAAATGTGGTTCAAAATTTGATGGCGTTCATAAATGACGCCTTAAACAAAAGCTGACGTCATTTCCCATCTTTTAAAAATGTCCGTCAATAGGGGAGTCAGATTAGATTTTGCGCTAGTTGCCATGGAAAAAGCATAGTCTGAATATGATCAATTTTTCAAGTGCCGCACCGACCTGTGACCTTGACTTTGACCTCAAAGCATGACCCCTTTGTTACCATGGATACCAAAAACTTTTTAAAACTTTTTTTAAACCAAGCATTGCCCATCTTCTGGTATGCCTATTATTACTCCCAGTCAAAAATAAGGTCTCCTAGCACTGATTATATCCACTAGAATTCCGTTTTTAGTAGGGACTATTTGGCTGTCCTAGGTTTCCTGGGCGGATTAGTACCGTGACACCTTAATAGGTATGGGGGCTTTCCCAAAAAAGTTTCACTTTTGCCACAAAATAAAGATATTTCCTCCCCTAACATGAATTTGAAGTCATTTTATGAAAAATGTATCTATTTTTGACCACAGAGCCCTTTAAAGTATGTCTAAGGGGTGCCTTTAAGGCTATTTTTTGCAGTTTTTGATGTAAAAACAGCTACCTCTATTCTGTGACCTCTAGTGAAAAACTGAATCTGACTAAGATATATCGGACTACACTGACCAGATGCCCCAAAACACTGGCAACAATATTCTACATGTGGTTAAGGCGCCATCTCAATCCTGAGAGCACAAAAACAATCAATATGGGGCCAATGCCATGAGATTTAGGCCCAAATTTGCACTTTTTGGATGAAAATGAGGGATTTTCCGGTACATATGTCATAAGTTCACCTTGACAACCCTTAACAACACAATTAAAAATTCAACAAAATCTCTTGAATCATATTTCCAAGGGATATTCCCAACTTTTTTGAATCGGGCGAACATTATTCATGCTATTTATGACTATTTTTAGGGCCTCTGAAGTCAAAATTGTAAAAAATGCCTCGACATCAATTTCTGTGCCAAGCAGCCCCAACCTCACTCCGGGCCCAAATTGTCTCTTTTGGAAGTGAATGTTTAATGAAACAAATGATCTATGGTAAAATTAGTGGCATCAATACCCCTTCTATCCATATCAAGGCAAGAAATCCAGAGAAAAACAGCTAAATCCTTCATAAAACATCAAAAACGGGTCTAAAACCCACCCATTTGGCCTTATTAAGGTGTCACGGTACTAATTGGCACAGTGATGTTCTAATATTTTCCTCTTTTTCACTATCAAGTGGCTCCAAATGTGGTTCAAAATTTGATGGCGTTCATAAATGACGCCTTAAACAAAAGCTGACGTCATTTCCCATCTTTTAAAAATGTCCGTCAATAGGGGAGTCAGATTAGATTTTGCGCTAGTTGCCATGGAAAAAGCATAGTCTGAATATGATCAATTTTTCAAGTGCCGCACCGACCTGTGACCTTGACTTTGACCTCAAAGCATGACCCCTTTGTTACCATGGATACCAAAAACTTTTTAAAACTTTTTTTAAACCAAGCATTGCCCATCTTCTGGTATGCCTATTATTACTCCCAGTCAAAAATAAGGTCTCCTAGCACTGATTATATCCACTAGAATTCCGTTTTTAGTAGGGACTATTTGGCTGTCCTAGGTTTCCTGGGCGGATTAGTACCGTGACACCTTAATAGGTATGGGGGCTTTCCCAAAAAAGTTTCACTTTTGCCACAAAATAAAGATATTTCCTCCCCTAACATGAATTTGAAGTCATTTTATGAAAAATGTATCTATTTTTGACCACAGAGCCCTTTAAAGTATGTCTAAGGGGTGCCTTTAAGGCTATTTTTTGCAGTTTTTGATGTAAAAACAGCTACCTCTATTCTGTGACCTCTAGTGAAAAACTGAATCTGACTAAGATATATCGGACTACACTGACCAGATGCCCCAAAACACTGGCAACAATATTCTACATGTGGTTAAGGCGCCATCTCAATCCTGAGAGCACAAAAACAATCAATATGGGGCCAATGCCATGAGATTTAGGCCCAAATTTGCACTTTTTGGATGAAAATGAGGGATTTTCCGGTACATATGTCATAAGTTCACCTTGACAACCCTTAACAACACAATTAAAAATTCAACAAAATCTCTTGAATCATATTTCCAAGGGATATTCCCAACTTTTTTGAATCGGGCGAACATTATTCATGCTATTTATGACTATTTTTAGGGCCTCTGAAGTCAAAATTGTAAAAAATGCCTCGACATCAATTTCTGTGCCAAGCAGCCCCAACCTCACTCCGGGCCCAAATTGTCTCTTTTGGAAGTGAATGTTTAATGAAACAAATGATCTATGGTAAAATTAGTGGCATCAATACCCCTTCTATCCATATCAAGGCAAGAAATCCAGAGAAAAACAGCTAAATCCTTCATAAAACATCAAAAACGGGTCTAAAACCCACCCATTTGGCCTTATTAAGGTGTCACGGTACTAATTGGCACAGTGATGTTCTAATATTTTCCTCTTTTTCACTATCAAGTGGCTCCAAATGTGGTTCAAAATTTGATGGCGTTCATAAATGACGCCTTAAACAAAAGCTGACGTCATTTCCCATCTTTTAAAAATGTCCGTCAATAGGGGAGTCAGATTAGATTTTGCGCTAGTTGCCATGGAAAAAGCATAGTCTGAATATGATCAATTTTTCAAGTGCCGCACCGACCTGTGACCTTGACTTTGACCTCAAAGCATGACCCCTTTGTTACCATGGATACCAAAAACTTTTTAAAACTTTTTTTAAACCAAGCATTGCCCATCTTCTGGTATGCCTATTATTACTCCCAGTCAAAAATAAGGTCTCCTAGCACTGATTATATCCACTAGAATTCCGTTTTTAGTAGGGACTATTTGGCTGTCCTAGGTTTCCTGGGCGGATTAGTACCGTGACACCTCAATCTCTCACGGGCTGCGCTCACCTAACCCTGCCGAGTTTTGTACGCAAATGACGTCGTGGGTTCAGTGCGCCTTTAAGGTGTCACGGTACTAATCCGCCCAGGAAATCTAGGACAGCCAAATAGTCCCTACTAAAAACGGAATTCTAGTGGATATAATCAGTGCTAGGAGACCTTATTTTTGACTGGGAGTAATAATAGGCATACCAGAAGATGGGCAATGCTTGGTTTAAAAAAAGTTTAAAAAAGTTTTTGGTATCCATGGTAACCAAGGGGTCACGCTTTGAGGTCAAAGTCAAGGTCACAGGTCGGTGCGGCACTTGAAAAATTGATCATATTCAGACTATGCTTTTTCCATGGCAACTAGCGCAAAATCTAATCTGACTCCCCTAATGACGGACATTTTTAAAAGATGGGAAATGACATCAGCTTTTGTTTAAGGCGTTATTTATGAACGCCATCAAATTTTGAACCACATTTGGAGCCACTTGATAGTGAAAAAGAGGAAAATATTAGAACATCACTGTGCCAATTAGTACCGTGACACCTTAATAAGGCCAAATGGGTGGGTTTTAGACCCGTTTTTGATGTTTTATGAAGGATTTAGCTGTTTTTCTCTGGATTTCTTGCCTTGATATGGATAGAAGGAGTATTGATGCCACTAATTTTACCATAGATCATTTGTTTCATTAAACATTCACTTCCAAAAGAGACAATTTGGGCCCAGAGTGAGGTTGGGGCTGCTTGGCACAGAAATTGATGTGGAGGCATTTTTTACAATTTTGACTTTGGAGGCCCTAAAAATAGTCATAAATAGCATGAATAATGTTCGCCCGATTCAAAAAAGTTGGGAATATCCCTTGGAAATATGATTGAAGAGATTTTGTTGAATTTTTAATTGTGTTGTTAAGGGTTGTCAAGGTGAACTTATGACATATATACTGGAAAATCCCTCATTTTCATCCAAAAAGTGCAAATTTGGGCCTAAATCTCATGACATTGGCCCCATATTGATTGTTTTTGTGCTCTCAGGATTGAGATGGGGCCTTAACCACATGTAGAATATTGTTGCCAGTGTTTTGGGGCATCTGGTCAGTGTAGTCCGACATATCTTAGTCAGATTCAGTTTTTCACCAGAGGTCGCAGAAAAGAGGTAGCTGTTTTTACGTGAAAAACTGCAAAAAATTGCCTTACAGGCACCCATTAGACATACTTTAAAGAGCTGTGTGGTCAAAAATAGATACATTTTTCATAAAATGACTTCAAATTCATGTTAGGGGAGGGAATATCTTTATTTTGTGGCAAAAGTGAAACTTTTTTGGGAAAACCCCGATACCTATTAAGGTGTCACGGTACTAATCCGCCCAGGAAATCTAGGACAGCCAAATAGTCCCTACTAAAAACGGAATTCTAGTGGATATAATCAGTGCTAGGAGACCTTATTTTTGACTGGGAGTAATAATAGGCATACCAGAAGATGGGCAATGCTTGGTTTAAAAAAAGTTTAAAAAAGTTTTTGGTATCCATGGTAACCAAGGGGTCACGCTTTGAGGTCAAAGTCAAGGTCACAGGTCGGTGCGGCACTTGAAAAATTGATCATATTCAGACTATGCTTTTTCCATGGCAACTAGCGCAAAATCTAATCTGACTCCCCTAATGACGGACATTTTTAAAAGATGGGAAATGACATCAGCTTTTGTTTAAGGCGTTATTTATGAACGCCATCAAATTTTGAACCACATTTGGAGCCACTTGATAGTGAAAAAGAGGAAAATATTAGAACATCACTGTGCCAATTAGTACCGTGACACCTTAATAGTGCAAAAATAGCCATTTAAAGCGATAAAAGTAGATCTATGACGGACGAAAATTTAAATTAACGCCACTTTTTTTCCTCTAAACAAAAGACATGTTCAGCCTGAAATGAAACTTAATATCTCATTATGTATAGTCTACTCGTGACTTCAAACACAATACTCACTCAGATGTGTAGCAATTCAGGGCGTAGCTTTCCTTGATTTATTAACGACTCGATGCCGACCGTTGCTTTCAAAAAAGATAACGCCATCTTCCTCTGACGCTCGGCGCACAGAGAACGTTATCATGTGACGTCACAACGTTATCATGTTTTGGTGACGTCACGCGCACGGAGTCATGACGACCAGACTCGTCAGGTCGAGCACTACGTCTCTGCAGCCAACGTTATACAACGTGAATCCTGAATAATCACTAAGTTACACCATGAAAGTCTAGTATCTACTATATTTTCATGGTTACACCAAAAAGCAAAACGTATCTGGAGGCGCGACCCCACGGGATGCGCGAGTATGTACCGAAACGGGCGCGTTCTGCGCCGTTTGTGAACATCGCTTCCGTTTCAGACGGTGTGACTCCCGCCATATTTGACGTGCCGTGGTTTTTGGCAATTTAATCATGAAATTCAGCATTTAACAGGTGAGTAACAAAAGTATCTATAATCTTAGTGTGGTTAATTCAGCCATTATTTCTGGATTTTTAAACTTACTAGGCGTGACAGTTGCAAAAATTAATTAAAATGCGAGTTTTGGACCAGGTTGTTGACGTCGTGAAGTTCAAGTGAACTGGAAGTGGAAGTGGAGTTGAGTCACTCAGTCAGTCACGCTAGGGACGTTCCCCTACATTTAGGCCTAGACCTACAGAAATTCCTCTTCCCCTGGAATTATTGTCTTTAATTATCTAGCAGAGTACGAACTTCTTAAGATTTCAATATAGGTCTATCGGTACGGCTTGAGACTGGTCAGCCGGGCTGTCAGACAGTGTCACAGACAGACAGACATTGTGACATTTGTCGGCATTGTCACTGTCAGCACAAAACTACGACGTAGCCTACGTAACAGTAGATCTAGTTACCCCCCCCCCCCCCGAAAAAAAAAGAATCTATGTCTATCAAGTCCAGTACATCTGGGGCTCTGGATGGGGGGTCCCCATGTCGATTGTCAATCTTAAAAAATGGCCATGTCGCATGTCAATGTCGCTTAATAATGCCCATATCCCATGTCGATTTTAAGAATTGCTCATGTCGCCTGTCACTAAGTTTTTTGTGCCTCATGTCGCATGTCACTAGGCCTCATGTCGATTGTCGATTTTAAGAAACAGCCATGTCGCCATGTCGAATTTGGTGGTCCACACCCATACATCTAGCCATCTAGGGGGTCTGTATGGGGGGTCCCCATGTCGATTGTCGATTTAAAAAAATGGCCATGTCCCATGTCAATGTCGCTTAATAATGCCCATGTCCCATGTCGATTTTAAGAATTGCCCATGTCGCCTGTCACTATGTTTTTTGAGCCTCATGTCGCATGTCACTAGGCCTCATGTCGATTATAAGAAATAGCCATGTCGCCATGTCGAATTTGGTGGTCCACCCCGGTCCCTGCACTTTGAGTTAGAAACTACACCATCCATGTTACGAAAACGCCGAGAAAGGGGTGCTTTTTAACCCACTCGGCATGTCTGTGAAATTTAGAAAAAGGGGGTGTTTTTCAGCCAAAAGTCAATGAAAAATAGGAAAGGGGGGTAAAGTTCTATTTAATAGGTCATTGGAAATGGTCATTGGAAGACTGAGCAGAATTCTGACCCCACTATGTTTGTGTTAGGGCCTCTTAAGTCTTAACATATATTTAAAGGGTAGTTTTGGCAACCTTTGCGTCAGCATAGCAGAACATGGGGGTGTTCCTTGGGAGTTTGTTTCTTTTTTATAGAAAAAGGGGGTGTTCATACTCTGAAAAGGCCAGTGTTTTGAGAAAAGGGGGTCTTCTTAGGGACCAAAAAGTCTGCGTTTTTATCCTTACAGGGGGGTATTTTACACCTAAAAGTCTGTGGTAGGGGGGTATATTTCAAACCCCATAACATGGATGGTGTTGTTTAGGTATCAGAGTGCAGGGACCGGGTGGTCCACACCCATCATCTAGCCGGCGTGTCTAGCCAAGCCCATCTAGATTATAACCTAAACTGGTCATATTTGCAGGCCGATCTGATCATGACTGATGTCTGTGATAGGTCTAAAGTTCAGCCAGTTTGGGATCCAAATAGGCCCTACACACGTAGTTTGTACAGGACACAAGTCGATTATTATAGATACATATTAAACATAGGCTACTAAAGCATAATAAAAATGGCTGTGTCTGACAAAAACAGGCGAATGTGATGAAATTCAATCATTTTAGAAATAAATATCTCGGCAAAAAAACATCCAGGGTTCGGAATGAATCGGAATGAATGGCCCTAGACCCCTAAATTCGATATGATGACATGGCCATTTCTTAAATCCGATATGGCGACATTTGCTAAAGGGACAGTGTCAGTGTACACATGGGTTTAGGCCCAAAAAAAAAAAAGGTGTGTTTCAGGTTACATGGTCTCAAAATCTAGGGTAGGTAGGTCGGATTTTTTCTTCTTTTTTTAAATTTTTTTTTTTTACTTTGGCCTGAAAAGTACCTAGAAATTGACTCGCGAACTTTAATGCCGACTCGCCGGACCGCCTTGACTCGTGAATTATCAGAACAACTCTTAAATTGCCCTAAAATGACCTAAAGTATAAATATTTTTTCAAAATTGGATAAAAATTTCTAGGGGGGGAGGGGGGCTGATTCAACCTCTCTTGCACAGCCCTGCTTCAACAGGGCCAGGGGTGGCCAGGGATCGAGGATAGTTACTTCTCCTACTGCCAGGTAACCAACTATCAGAATGATAGAAGTAGGCCAATGTACTGTGTATGTACCGTATTGAAGGTCCACGAATATGAAACTATAAATTGTGTTATACTCGAGAAGTATATATATATATAGACAATTTACTGTAAAACCTCGCCTATAAGTCGATTTTTATTTTGAATTTATTTTTGCTATAAGTCGATTTTTATCCCCAAAAGTCCAATTCGACCTTTAAGTGGGGTTTAGACAAAAAGTTAAATTCTTTAGACACCCAAAAAATACATTTTTTATGCTATTAAATATACCTTTTTTCGGGGACTGTTTTTTTCTTGTATGACTTGTTTCTTTTCCCTACAGTATGGGGTTGCTTTAAGGGCACACTAGAATAAATGATACACATTTTGGTCCCCGAAAATGGTGATTGTCGGGGATTTTGTTGGGGGGTTCAAGAAAATCTCAAACTCCAATTCGACTTATAAGTGAGGTTTTTCAAAAGTTGAAAGCATTTTCTTATAAGTCGATTTATTCCCTCAAAACTGCAATTTGAAGTGGGTTGACTTAAAGGTGAGGTTTTACGGTAATGATTTTTGTTTGGGGAGTGGGGTACCATAACAATTTCGACCCCTTCCCCTTGACCGAGATGGGGGGAGGGTATATCTGAACTTCGATATATTTTGTGCCAAAAAGCACCATATTGGGCCGTTTGAAATCTACAAATTCAAAATTTTCCGAAAAATTCCCACAAAAAAAGCAATCATGGAGGCTGGAATTGTGACATAGATCTGAGCTTTCATAATTTTTTGTAAAAATACACCAGAATGCAGAATTTTAAATTTAGATTTTCAGAATTTTCCAATCTTCTTGCCCCTGAAAAAGGTTCCATCCAGCCTCAAATAGAGGACAGTGCTGAGCAACAAACATGCCCTATATTTTTTGTACATGTTCTATATTCACTCTACATTTGTCCTATATTTCCAAAATGTTAGCCCTATATTTTGCAAAGTCTAGGGTGGGAAGCCTAAATTTCTGTAAAAGACTAATCCAAGTTATCAAAATGAGGTAGTCTAATCAAGGAATGGTTCAAGCACCCATACTGGGAAGGTCAGAAATGTTGATATCAACGAAAAGCTTTTGAAATGGCGCTAGCCAGGTCGCTAATGGACTTGTTGTTTCTATATTCTGCGATATCAGATTTGAGTCTTTCTAACTCTGCCTTGTGGGCCGCTAGTTGCTCATCTAATTTTCTTGATATCCTATCATCTAGTTCTCGTTGTCTTTGTATTTCTACCTGATCGTCTCCGGCCATGTTGACAGTGGGTTCAACACGAATGGGAGAGGTGGGTGGGGTAGCTATGTCTATAGGTATAATAGGTACAGTGTCTATAAGTGTTGGTTTAGAATGTCTTGCTGTATCCTTGTAGATGCAGGAGGTGGACTTGGTGATGTGCTTGTTTTTTGCTTGGTTCTTTCCTCCTGGTGGGTTGTAGACCTGATGTTGGTGCTGGTCCCTGGCTCCTAGTGTGCCTCCGTGATGATAGGTCACTGAGGGACTGGTGTCTCTGCATTAAAAAATTTCTTCATGGTCGCAGGTAGCTGAAGGTTGCCCGGTTCTCTACCACTCTGTGGCTAGGGAAAACCCTTCCACATCAATGAGGGCGTAAAGATGAGAGATGAGACGTCAGTTTGAGTACTTGGTATCTTTTATTAATAATAATATTAATATCAGAGTACCAGTCACTAGGGCTCAGTATATAAGTTACTGATGGTTGTAAGATGATAAGTGATCTCCTCCTCCATCTGACCGGGGTATAAGTACAGGTGCCCGGCAGGTGGAGGGGGTGCCCATGTGACCGGAAGTAGATGTAACAGTGGTTTTCATTGGATAATACACATTTGACATTTGATTGGATAATTATATATTCATGGCTTTAACATGTGGTGTGCGCTGGACCGCGGGTGGGGAGCCTGGGTCCAGTGCATTATGGGTAATGGATTACATAATAAGTAGCATGCACACATGGGGGCTTTGTCGCCTGCCTCCAGGTGGACTCCAGCCGGCTCAAGTGGCTTTGGCGGTGCCACACTGATTAAGGGTGTCCAGCTTTATAGCATTGTTTTATGTGTTGACAGTTAATCCTTGGGGTCAACATATTGTGTATAGGTGACCGGTCAGTGCCTTGTCGTCTGGAGGGACTGACCGTTACCTATTGTCCCTGGGATAAGAGTCTGCTTGTGATCTATGGATTAGTTATGTATGGGGGTCGGTTATGCTTGGCTTTATGAGTAACAGGTATGTCTGACGTCTAGGTGTACTTTGATGGACATATGGATTGAAAATATGTATAAAGTATTGTGCGTATTACAAATAATAATAAATATGAATATTAATAATCATAAATCATAATTATGACGTAATATGACGTAATACAATTGATGAAGGTATAATAAGGGGTTTTGTGGCGTGACAAAACCTCTGAGCAAATCTGAGAACATGATGTCTTCATCCTGGTAACATATAAATGTCACTGACGAAATAGAGTTTGACACTGACCTGTTACTTCTTATCAAACCACAGGTACAGGCCTTCTGACCCCGGCTACTGACACAGCTACAGGCCTACCCACGCAGCTATAGGCCTACTGATGTAGCTACAGACCTACCCACGCAGATATAGGCCTACTGATGTAGCTACAGGCCTGCTTACACAGCTACATGCCTACTAATGTAGCTACAGACCTACCCACACAGCTATAGGCCTACTGATGGAGATACAGGCCTACTGACGCAGCTATAGGCCTACTGATGTAGCTACAGGTCTGCTTACACAGCTACATGCCTACTTGTGCAGGTACAGGCCTACTGATGTACCTACAGGCCTACCCACGCAGCTATAGGCCTACTGATGGAGATACAGGCCTACTGACGCAGCTATAGGCCTACTGATGTAGCTACAGGTCTGCTTACACAGCTACATGCCTACTTGTGCAGGTACAGGCCTACTGATGTACCTACAGGCCTACCCACGCAGCTATAGGCCTACTGATGAAGATACAGGCCTACTTATGGAGCTACAAGCCTACTGACGCAGCTACAGCCCTACTGACACAGATACAGGCCTACCGACGCAGCTACAGGCCTACTGACGCAGCTACAGGCCTACTGACGCAGCTACAGGCCTACTGACGCAGCTACAAGCCTACTGACGCAGCTACAGGCCTACTGACGCAGTTACAGGCCTACAGACGCAGCTACAGGCCTACTGACGCAGCTACACTTCTACTGACGCAGCTACAGGCCTACTGACGCAGCTACAAGCCTACTGACGCAGCTACAAGCCTACTGACGCAGCTACAAGCCTACTGACGCAGCTACAAGCCTACTGACGCAGCTACAGGCCTACTGACGCAGCTACAAGCCTACTGACGCAGCTACAAGCCTACTGACGCAGCTACAAGCCTACTGACACAGCTACAAGCCTACTGACGCAGCCACAGGCCTACTGACGCAGCTACAATCCTACTGACGCAGCTACAAGCCTACTGACGCAGCTACAAGCCTACTGACGCAGCTACAAGCCTACTGACACAGCTACAGGCCTACTGACGCAGCTACAGACCTACCCACGCAGCTATAGGCCTACTGATGTAGCTACAGGCCTACCCACACAGATATAGGCCTACTGATGTAGCTACAGGCCTGCTTACACAGCTACATGCCTACTTGTGCAGGTACAGGCCTACTGAAGCAGCTACAAGCCTACTGACACACCTACAAGCCTACTGACGCAGCTACAGGCCTACTGATCGACGCAGCTACAAGCCTACTGACACAGCCACAGGCCTACTGACGCAGCTACAAGCCTACTGACGCAGCTACAAGCCTACCGACGCAGCTACAAGCCTACTGACACAGCTACAGGCCTACTTATGGAGCTACAAGCCTACTGACGCAGCTACAAGCCTACTGACGCAGCTACAAGCCTACTGACGCAGCTACAGGCCTACTCAGACAGCTACAGAGGCCATGCTACATGCTACTCTGACATGCAGCTACTCACACAACTATAAATCAATATAGGGCTACACATACAGCCAGACTTATTGACGTAGATATAGGCCTAGCATACCCCGAACCCTGGGGTCTACATAGTGCCTACACAGCTATGTAGGACTGCTCACACAGCTCGATTTCACTCAAGCTATCCAGCGGAGAGGTGGAGATTGCCTACATTGTATTGATATTAAACACTGGCATGGCATTAGAAGCCAATCCCAGGTGTATCTGTTGACAATTGCAGAATCAAGGACTACCCTGAGTCTTATGTGACAATTCTGGACGCCAGGCCATGTTGCAAATTTCACTAAAAGGTCTACTTACTGTCTTTTCCCTGCTAGATTATAACAGTAATTGCTATGCTCTATATGCAAACCATATACTAATTGTGCTTTCTTGCATACACGTACATGTGGATGTATAACTTAATGTCTATGCTTCTTTTCAATAGAGCTTCATATTTCTCATAGCTGACTGTTGTGTTGTCTATTACCATCCCATGTTATTTTATGGCCCTACACCCCTAAATTTGACACGGTGACATGGGCAATTTTCATGCTTAGTGACATGGGACATGAGGAAAAAATTTGATTGGGACATGGGGCATTTATTATGAACGAACTCCTACACATTGTTGACTCAGGGTTCATACCCTGAGGCATATACGACGCATGGCATTTCCTTTAAGACAGTTTTTTAAACATTTTAAAATCAATATTACTCATTTTGTATTTCAGTTAGAAAAAATACAAAAAGCTGAAATAAAGGGCAAGATCGGGGGAAAAATCTTTCCTTCAAAAAGTTACTCAATATCTCTTTTCTTTTACCCGCAATTCAACTGCGATCTTTGCGTATTATTTCTCTCTTTTTCTTTAACTCTTAATTACTGTTAAATGACTACCCTCTAAATGAACTCTGCATAGGCTGTAAGGTTTAAAAAAAAATTGGAGCTGATAGAAATGCTATTGTCACCAAAAAACTACAACATTTCTATCATTCTGGCATGAATGTACCATCTAACAGATCAAAATACCATCTATCTGAGCTGAAATGCCCTCTATAACATTTAAATAACTTAAATCAAATTCATATCATACCATGTGTATACCAAACAGAACGATCACTTTTAGTTCCCGTACCACCCGTCTTCTACATGGTGGCGCTACAAGTATTTTATTTCCACCTGTGGTACCGCTGCTACTCACAAGGGGGTGTGTTGGTTGGACAGAGGATTAGTATACCTCCACTTCACAAGGCAGCTCTGTGTCGTCACCTATTGCCGCGCTATGTACGTCACAGTTGGTAGGCGGTACATGCCCGCAGCCGGCGACTGTCGCCCACACCCACCTGCACACCCACACCCATCTGCTCTCCCACACATACCTGCTCACCCACACCCACCTGCTGGCCTGAAATTGAACAACATACATGTATGACACATGACTTGGTAGTTCATGGCCGCTGAACAGAGCTAAGCGAGCCGCCGGGGGGGCGCTTTAATCCAACAACATCCGCCATTCTGCATGGATTTTACTACAATAACCATTTAATTATTGGATACGACCATCTATAGCAACTACAGGGCATAAAATTTTCTCACTATTAGTTGAATTAGTCGACATATTTCGACTTATAAAATACTTCCCTAAAACCAGTGAGCGATAATAGGGGAGATGGCACCCCCGTGTGACCTTCCCGGGCAACTCACTCTGGATCAAAAGATAGACAAACTATTAGGAGATCAAGTAACCATTATCTCAGACCTACGTGAGTTAAAGATTACTGCCGGAGCTTGGAAGGATATTTCCAAGAAAATCAGCACAGTCCAGGATGCACAGACTCTTCTGGAGGAAAGAGTCCGTGTCGCCGAGACGGATCTCAAGGCCGCCGCGAGCACAATAACACAGCTAGAGGATGCCGCAACAGCGACGACGACTGAGTTAGACACAACCCAAAGAGAACTAACTGTCACTAAACAGAGAGTGACTGACGTTGAACTGAAATTGGAGGAAGTATTGTCAGTTGTAGACGATATAAAAGAGAGGCAGGAAGGTCATGAAGATGCCGCCATCTCCGCTGTGGAACGGCGAGTCGAAGAGCACATGGACCGCCTGGAAAAGAAAAAACATCTAGTGTTCGATCAAGTTCCAGAAGGATACCAGCAAAATCTACCGATTATGGTGAGACAAGTCTTAATTGAGATTAACATCATAATTGAGTTGAAAGATATTGCACAAGCAACTCGTATAGGACCGCCGCCTAGGCGCCGAGGAAGGTCGGCCCCTGAGCCTAGGCCTAGGCCTATTGTCGTCGAGTTTACACACCGACTAGTAAGAGACCAAGTGTTCGCTGCCCGAACCAGACTCAGAAGCGCCAAAGAGGAGGTATACAGAAATATCTACATCAACGCCGCCCTCACAGACGAGGACAAAGAGCATCAGCTGCTGCTAAGGGGCACCAATACACTCGCGCTAGAGAAAGGCCTATCATCAGCCATATACGGTGAGACTCTAGTACTAGATGGAGCGCGGTACCCTAGAAATAAGATCCACATGGTCCCTGACGCCTTTAAACCACAGTGGGTGTTCACAAAACAAACAGCAAAAGGGGTTGTCTTCATGAGTGCCTTCTCACCGCTGTCCAACTGGGCACCAGTCACCTTCGAAATAGAAGGCACAGAGTGGTACAGTGTAGAGCAATATTTCATGTATGTAAAATGCAAAGAGCATGGAAAAGACAACCTTGCAACACTCATCCGTCACGAAACCTGCCCAAGGACCATAAAATCTATAGGTGACTCATTCTCCATGTCCAGAGACTGGAGATTGAAGAAAAGAGACGACGTATTGGAGCTGGCAGTCTTCTCAAAGTTCGCCCAGAACCCCAACTTCAATGCCTTCCTACAACAATTCACCGGCCTGCTGGCAGAAGGGACACGTGACAGGTACCATGCAGCAGGGGCAGGTTTCTTCTCCAAGGAGATCAGAGAGGGGAGCTGGGATGGTCAAAATAAAATGGGGAAACTGCTCATGAAAGTACGGGACCAGTTGAAGCCTGACCACATCTCTGAAACTGACTCCATTCTTGATGAGTCACCCCAGAGCGAAGCCCCTACTTTGGTAGAGACACCAACGACCCCGCCGACACCACCTCCAACTGCCACCCTGCCGACACCACCTCCAACTGCTCATACTCCCCCCCCTACCCTCCAGCAGATCCAGCAACCGGAGGAGGGGGGTGAGAACGTCACCAGAAAAGACAATTTGCAGCGATCTGAGTAACATCCCCCAACAGCAACAACAAAAACAGCAATACACGGGTAATGTAGCATGCACGTTTCTTCAGTATGGTACACTGTAAATAATATATTTTGCTGTAGTGAGCTGTCATGTTTTGCTGTAGTAGGCTTTCATACGACTGTTATTTTTCCTCTCCCCCCCCCCCCCCCCCCTCTCCCGTATGTCTATGTCTAACACGCAGCACGCTCTACGCCACGTGTTGGCGCGCCAAAACGTAAACAATAACATTGGTCACGTGCTGTCCCGGCCAATCACAGCGCAGCTCCCTCTCGCGCCCTTTTCTCGGACCGCGGGAAACGGCGAGATCCTCTCCCTTTATCGCCCAACACGTGCCACGCGTGGATGCCCACCAACTCGGCTCTCCGCCAAATACATCATTTATCCTCCTCCGAATAGGAACATCGTTATCTTCCCCCAGACAGACACCAACCATGGTAAGACACTACCCAATAATCCGCTTTATAGTGATATCAGTGTATTAACATTTATGGATTGTTGAAAAATCGATCTCAAATGCCCGCCCCGACCAAAGTGGCCGGGCCAACTCAAGGTTGCAGGATTTGTTTAAAATGGCGCTCTCTTCGCTGTTGAATCCCACATCCACACAATACAATACACTATGCACGTTCCACCGTGTCATCTCCGAGTGGGTACGTCATAATACGGCGCAATCAGCAAAGATTGACAACTGGCGTAAAACTGAACTTCATTTAAAATTTATTTTAAAACTTATTTTTAAAATATAAAGAACCGGTAGATCGAGGAAAATGTACCCGCGGGCTGTTCACCCCGCCTCCCCCCTCCCCCCTCCCCCCCCATCTAATCACTATACAGCCGGCCAGAAGGAATTATAATGAACCCAGAGGTCTGATCTGATCTGTAATCATGATGGCACAGTTGTCAAAAGTGTTTTACCTACACCAGCCCTAGGACTAAAAACTTGAAGCCTACTTAAGCCTACTTAAACCTACTTAAGCCTACCTAGGCTTGACAATGCCTAAATACTGAAGCAGCTACAGCAGTGTGCCCTCTTCTGAAGTACTTTTAACTGCATGTTACTAACCCATACTCTGCACTGTTAGATTAATATTGCATGACTGCATGACCCACACTTTCCTACTATCTGACACTTTCCTAGGCTGAGCCTATCCCGCCCAACTTTGATGACGCTATAGTGAAAAGGGAAGATTTACTACCAACACTACCGGAATTTGATACAAGGCCTATTGTATCAATTTTTGTCGATGTCAGGGGTGAGTTCCTGGAAAAAGCGTTAGATTGTATAGTGGACCCAGCAGGCTTGTACTCTACAGTGTACATGCCCAGGAAGTCAGCCGGGGAGATGGTGGACGAGGCCATCGCCCAGATAAGAGCAGGGTTTGTGGACAGAGCCCTGATGATGACTGGATTCTACGACATATGCCAATACACAGAGCCGACTGCTGGGAGGTATCTTCCCACTTCTATCTTCCCAAGACACCGCTCACGTCAAGAGGTGGTAGATTACATCAACCCTAAGCTGCGCACCTTAGATGCCCTGGTAGGGCACTCTACCCCGCCTGGCACGTTCATCTGGATGCCCACAGTGGGTGGGAGAACATCACCGTGGCCCATCAAGAAGCATGTCCCCTCCGTGGGATGGGACATGCAGGGAGTACTGGAAGCTGGAGTTGTCTGTGTTAACGAGCTGGTAGAGGAGTTCAACGAAGACAGGCTGCTCTGTACCCCCCCGCTACAGTACCCCTGCCATGCTCACAGGTACGGGGCGTGGGTGCACACGTATCGCCCGCTGGAGTACAACATGCTACCCACCCAACCACTTCTGTCCTACTGGGCCCGCACTATAGACGACTACGTGCGCCACCTTCAGCCATGTGAGGGGGACAGGGGAGCTGATCCAGAACCTGAAGAGGCACTGGACCGAGGCATGAGGCACTAAGCCTCCCCCCCCCTCTCATCTTATTTTTTGCTATTCCTTTATGCATAACCCTGCAACATGCAAATAGGCCAGGCTATGAGCCAATTGAGGCCTGCATAGGAAAAAGAGGACATCTCCTCCTATATTTTTTCTATTCAGTACAGCCAGGCTCCTTGAGTCAATTAAGGCAATGAAGTGCTGCACTTATATTAGCTTTTTAATAATCTGTGTGACAGTTCCTGTTATAACTTGTTGAAGTTGTGTTATTTGATCCAGTTGGACAATATGACAATGAGTTAACTTGGTAAGAAACTAAATCTGCAATGATTTTTTACTATGAACAGTGACTTATCTGCACCAAACTAGCTGCAGAACTCAGGAACAACAGCTTTAGAGACACATATCTTTCTAGGTGCACAACTTGACACATGTCTTTGTAGGTGCACAACTTGACTTAAAATAAGTACTGATGTTATATGCCTTCTTATACTACATAAGAAGTACTGTAGGACTGTAGGACTCTCTCCCATACCTCATAAGAACTGCTGTATTAATGGATAAAGACTGAAAATCTACAAGTACAGTAGGACTGTAGGACTCTTTCTGATACCTCGCAAGGACTATATTCATAGATAAAGACTGAAAACCCACAGTAGGCGCTAGCATACTCATATACACCTGCATACTGAACGCCCTGCAGAACAATTTGAATGAACAATTCATCGGTCGTGCTACCCCGGTGTGGGCGAGCAGATGGACGTGTGTGTTCGCCATTATATACTAGCTACAAGCTGAACATTTGTATCCTATTTCCAACACGTAATGAATCCCAAGAAGAAAATGGGAAAAACTTTCAGGAGTACCTTTCCCCGCCTGCGCGAGGTACCAAAACCCACTATAATCCATACACTTTATAGAGCGAGAACTGTTTTAGCTTGAACATGTATAGGTTTTAGGTACTGCATTGATAAGTCTGGTTCTCTCACATTTTTTCACATACCGCCTCGTTCTTGGTGTTTCTATCGCTGTATTATTGCTTGTATTGTGTCATATGAAGATAAAACATGAAGCGTGAAACAAAAGCAAGCTAAGTCCAGATTGTTAATATAAACTCCCACCGCCCAACCGCAACATTGAACAGCACCAAACGGAACGGTGTCTGTGTAATGTATAGCGCCCCCCCCCCCCCCCCCTCCTCGAGTCATGCACTGTGACGACAGGACAAGCTCTGTTTATGTTTCTATGTCATGTCTCGTTAAACTGTCCGTCCATTGTAGAACTATGTCTACCCCCTCCAACCCAAGTGTAGGGATCCCTACAGGGGACCTTTATTTTGTAAATATATTTAACCTTCACCCCTGAATCTAGATTTGTAGTTCCAAAAGGGGACGAGCCTTATAACAGACCAAAAGGTCTTATGTTAATGTCATGGAACATTCAGAGTATGATCCATAAAAAAGTCACACTTAGGTATGTTGCTCTTACAAAAAATCCAGACGTCATTGGGTTCTCTGAGACATGGCTTAAGCCTAACATGCACGATAATGATAATCAATTTGAAGGTTACACACTACACCGCCTGGATAGACCAACTACTGTAGCCGGGGGTATATGTGTACTGGTGTCACATAAGCATGCGCACATTAGGTTAAATGAAATTGAATGTACGGTTATGAATGACCACTGTGAGTTGATGGTGGTTAGGCTAGCCCGTGTGGGATGCAGGCCTGAATTCATTGTGAACACATACAGACCACCTAGGGGTGACATGGATGAGTTCATACGGAGTTTAACTGCTGCACTTAACGTCATAATGACCAAACATGTAGATCCCTTCATATATGTTATGGGTGACTTCAACACTGAAGTCTCCAGCGAGAAACAGAATAACTCTACCTTGGACAATGTGACAAAAAAGTATCACCTGCATCCCCTCATATCGTCCCCATCTAGGCCTAACTACCACCCAGAAAACGTTATAGATCAAATTTTTACAAACTCCCCCCATATCGCCGAGAGTGGAGTCTTTGACCTGAATGTAAGCGACCATGTGCCGCAGTACTGTATTATGAAAAAAGAAAGACAACATTATGTAAGAGCTGCCTTTAGAGGCAGGAGCTATGGAAAATATAATGTAAAATTGATAAGAGAGGCGTTAAAGGTGGATGACTTTGTATTTACTGAATTGTCATCTCCTGACGAGATGTGGGGAGAATTGTCACAGAGAATTATTGATATGGCAGATAAACTCTTCCCCATCAGGGACTTCTCTTTCAAGAAAGAGAAGCCTCCCTGGTTGACCAGAGAGCTGCTCACTTTGATGAGGGACAGAGACTGTGCGCTGAGGAGGGCGAGAAGGGTCAGAACGGAAGAGAATTTAGACTGGGCCAGATTTATCAGGACGCACACAAATTACCAAATTAATCTTGCGTACTGCAATTACATTAAATCACAGCTGAGAAAATATAGGAAAAATCCAAAAAAGTTTTGGGAAGTAATAGCTGAAATAATGCCAAAAAAGTTTCGGCGTGCACCTATTAACCTTTTGGACTCTCAAGCTGTCCCACTCCCACCCGGAGAAGCAGCAAATTGTATCAACGATTTCTTCTCCACAGTGGGAGCTCAGTTGGCCCTCAACATACCAAGGGAGTCTTCCCCCTCCCCCCCTGCTTTGCCCTCGGTGCCCGACCCTGTCCACGTTGAAATCCATGACAGTGATCCAGACCTGGACGTTGGTATGAATGAAGATAATGTATTTCATTTCAAAGAATTTATGGCTCAAGATGTTTTGAAGGCTGTGAATGCTATTGACATATACAAATCCTCAGGTATGGATGATGTTTCAGCCAAATTGTTGAGAGACTCCCTACGAGCTCTTATAGTTCCCTTTACAGCTGTACTTAATCGGTCCATCCAATCATCAACCTTCCCAGCTCTATGGAAGAAAGCAACCGTAGTACCCATACCAAAGGTGAACAATCCGTCCACCCCTACCCAGCTACGCCCTATATCTCTCCTCGCCGTACCGGGTAAAATACTTGAAAGGCTGGTACATTGCCAACTATACCCCTACCTAGAAAGAAATAACATGTTAACCTCCGCCCAAAGTGGGTTCAGGAAGGATCATGGCACCCAGGACGCTGTGTTACAAATATCAGATGCTATACATAAAGCCTTATCTATAGGAATGAGCACGGGTGTGGCATATCTCGATTTTTCCAAAGCTTTCGATTCTTTAGACCATTCTATTCTAATAAACAAAATTCAAAATTTTAAACTATCCAAAAATGTAATAAATTGGTTCAAGAGTTATCTGAAAGGCAGAACACAGCGTACACTATGTAATGAGGCTTTTTCGCAATGGAAGGGGCTGACACACGGCGTTCCGCAAGGATCCATCCTTGGCCCGCTATTGTTTATTATGTACGTCAATAGCCTACCCCAATTGAACATAGAATGTAGTATTAAGATGTACGCAGATGATACGCTCCTGATGTATAGGCACTGGGACACAGAGGTGATTAGTCTGACATTGCAGCAAGACCTGCACAGGGTCCACATATGGTGTAACAATAACAGCCTCACAATTAATCCAGCTAAATCTAAGTGCACGTTGTTCACAAGGGACCGCGACCCCTTTCCTCTTGACCTCCATTTGAACGGAATTCGTCTTGAGAACACTAAGGTATATAAATATCTTGGCATTATGATAGATGATGACACAACCTTCCAGAAACAGTTTGATTCAATGTCAAGAACTATATCCCATAAAATTTGGCTGTATAAACACGTAAGATGTAACATGGACCTATGTGCAGCACTGTTGCTTTTTAAGACTATGCTATTACCGTATTTCGACTATGGGTGTATTTTCTTGACTGCTCTCCCAGGCACAAACTATCATAAGTTGCAAATATATTGCAATATCGCGCTTCGAATATGCTTCAATATACGAGACCCAACTCAATGTCATGTGAAAGAGTTGTACAAAAGAGCGTGTATACTGCCTCTTGATCTCAGGCGAATATACTACCAGCTAACTACATGTCATAGACTAGTGTACTCAGGCCAAATGGACATATTACCATATTCTGGTACCCGCGCCACCTCAGCGCCTTGTATAAAACTCCCGCGCCATAGACTAATGTGCTACATAAAAGGCCCGGCCTATCAGGCGGCGTCCAGGTGGAATGCCTTGAGCCCGGAACTGAGGTGGCTTAGTGACAAGAGTACTTTTCGTGTATCCATAAAAAGGAGACTTGGTAAGATGTTCATTCGCAACTGGAGGCATGACATGCCTCAGTTGCTATTTGATGGAACAAGTCCCATCAATGAACTCCGAGAGTAAGAGTAAGAAGCCACTGTAAAGTATAATGCTGCTCCCAACATGAACACTATTCTGTGTAAAGAAAGTCTGGTGATGAAGGTTACCTCCCCTACTTATCTCTTTATTTTTTATAAGCCTCACCATTTATGGTCCGCACGTCTGTAAATTACCCCCCTGCTGGGTACCCCACCTGAGGGAGGAGGGACCGAGTCAATGTATTGTAATCTGTTCCATGTTTAAAATCAGTGTATTCAGTTACATATTTATTTATTTCCATTCACATATTTCCTTTTTATCCATGTCCATCATTTCCTAAGGGAATTTCACCTTATTTATTTTTCATACTTTCTGAAGCGCAAATGAAATATTTGTATGAATTCTGAACCGCACATGTAAAGAGGAGTCTGCTTCACTCCTCTACTGGTTACTTCGTGGACGAACATATGAATGAATACTTGTAACCAGGATAAAATAAAACTGTATTAAAAAAAAAAAAAACCTTTAAACAAGGAATTCATTTCTGATGCCAGAATTGACCAATAAATGAGTATAAGGGAGTACTATATCTAACTGCACATGATAAGCTACAGGCCCAGCTTTGTCGAAATGGTGTTAAACATCCATTACTCATTCACACACCCAGCTTACCCTGAGTCATCTGTGAGGCCACTCACACGCGCAATCTTTCAATATTCAAAGAATGTGATAGACTTTTCCCTTTACTATTGTTTGTTATTGCATGTGGGAATTTTCACAAATTCTTAGGTAATTGATTACTCCCGGTACATAATTTTAGTGTAGGGAAAAAAGGGAACATTGGAAATTCCACCTACCTGTCAGATTTGAGTACTAGTATAGTGTCCAAGCGGTCAGTTCCTCATCTATAAAACCATAATATTGAAAAATGTTTTCTGTACATCTTATGTCAGTGATGGGGGGAAATATATGTTCATACACTGTTCAATATTCAAATAATGTTTTCTGTACAAGTTAGCCCCAGTAATGGGGGCAAATATATTAAGGCCCTGAAATACATAGATTTTGAAGGCTCATACTCCGCCTGGGTGTGAGGCCTATTGTTACTACCGTAGGTTTATTACCACATTTTGAAGTTTTTGAAGGCCCTGAGAGGAGGTTTTGCAGTACCTGAGCGGAGGTTTTTTGAAATAACCTCCGGAGTTTGTTTTTTTAGGTTCATTGCTTCTTAAAACACTGGTCTGAGTGGGATTCGAACCCAGGCATAGATAAACCTTGCCATTTGCAGACGATTGCTCTAGCCATTAGGCCACGCAGGACGCCTAGTGTTGCATGGCATAGAACACAGTAATACTATATTAGAACCTCTCATGAAAAAAAATGCCCACAAGCCTTATTCTAGCTATTGCTTTATTGGATTAGTAACATACTGTGGGTATCCTAGAGTTGGAGGGAATACAGGTGAATAAAAAATAAAGTAAAATCATGGACTCGAACCCAAGGTAGAAATTATAGCTACATGTATGTCAGTTGTCTAGCAGTCGTACCTGGAACCATTGGACAGGAACAGGAAATGGAACCAGAAAGTCTGATGGTGAAATACAGTAAAACTTCCATCATACGTTCTGGTTCCTGTCCACTTGTTCCAGGCTACCAGCAGGGGTTGCCCAAATCCAGCAAAATCCCAAGTTCAAGGTCATTTGCCTGTTACCAGAGCCTTCCTTCGGAAGTATTTGGGAATGAGAGTAGCAAGACCTCTGCTGGCAACAACCAGCGTACCACAAGGTTAGACTGCTTCCACCCCGTGACTGGAACCTGGGAAGTGAAAGCTAGTATGTTTGAATCAGACGACACCAGCAGCTACTACACTGACCTCTGCACACAGGTGATGGCGCTGTTTGGGGAGCTGGTTATCACTGTGCTGGACTTTGGCTTCACCATGCATTGTTACAAACCTTCAGCAGACAAGTGGACAGTGTGGACATATGTTGGGGTTAGACGAAGCCGTCTCTCGTCTGACGATAGACTTAGGATGGTCGCTGTGGGAAGCAGTTTGTTCCTGCTAAACATCAGCCATAACGGTATTCAAGGCGGCTGTGAGAAGTGGACGTTTGGTGACAATGGACTAGAGGATGTTACCAAACTCGATGACTACCGTAAAACCTCGCGTATAAGCCGCGGCTAGTATGCGAGTCAGATCGGCAGTGCGGCTTATAGCATCGGCCCAGGGTCAGGGTGCGGCTTATACGCGAGTTTTTGTTACTATGGTACAGTGCTAAATGTCACCGTACTCAGATCTATGGTGCGGCTTATAGCATCGGCACAAACTCGGGGTGCGGCTTATACGCGAGGTTTTACAGTACCCCTGCTACTATGACGATGCTGAGGCACCCATCATAGATCTGTGTCTGCTTCTCTCGGTGGTATTGCACTGATAAATGAAGTCCCACCTTCTGCTGTGCCAGACGAGGAGGACGTGTGTTGGGAGTTTCAGTTATAACCTGATCCAGGTGTCTTCACCAGTGAATTGTATAAAATGTCATCCAGAATTTGCTGTAAAAGTTACCAGTGAAAACAAACCACCATATGGACCAATTTATGTGACAAAAGCCATTAAGGATAAATAAACATATTATCCTGCTTAAGTGTGATAGATATCTAGCAAACTGTGAATGATGCTCTATTCTATCAATATCTATGTACAGCATATGGCTCAAATAAAGTAGCGACCTCTCTAATGTAAAAAGCTTCAATGTTATTAAACTTCTGTGGTATTGTTACATGAGTTATTGTTGGATGTACTTGTGCTATTAATAAATACTTGTTTTTCTATAATTTGTATTTTGCCTCTTGCTGTATAAGTAATTATCCATACAAGCAAAAAACTTGTATTGGATTAAATGCTAATCATGACAAGATGTTAGTTTAGTATTTAGCAATGGTATAAACATCTCATACATGAGACTTCATCACCAGAATTACAAGATGAAAGCTACTAACCACTTTAGACGGAAAGGTTTATCAAATGTATTGCCAATGATATAGTTTGTGACTCATAAAACATTTTGAGCATGTTAAAGATTGAACTTGATGTTTATTTGTTGCGGAATTCTGAGCGAAACAGCAAAGGATTGTGCATTGTGACCACCTTCAGCCATGTTGCCCGAGATCAGCCTAGCTAAGGGCGCCTGTACCCTCTGGGAGGAGGACCTACTGTTAGACTACACCATAGAAGTAGAGGATGAACAGTTCAAGGTGCACAAACTAGTCATTGCCTCTGTCAGTGACTACTTCAGGGCCATGCTGACAGGAGGTATACTGAAGAGTCGGGAAGACAAAGTCAGACTTGAAGGATTCAGTTCACTCGCTGTGAAGAACATGATAGAGTACGTCTACACAGGACAGATTGGGTCGCCTAAAGCCAGTGGCGAAGAGTGCCTGCCATGTGCCGTGTATCTCCAGATTCCTGCTGCTGTTCAACTGTGTGCTGCATCTCTGTGTGAAGAAGTTAGTACAGGGAACTGTTTCCGCATCCTGTCCCTTTTTAAGTCCTATGCCATTAAAGATGGCACAGAGCATACCGTAAAGTTCATGAAGCAAAACTTTGAGGACATCTTGGAAGTCTTAAATTCTACAGACCTGAGGTTTGACGGGTTTCTTTGCCTCATGGACTGTTGGAGAAGGACAGAAAGTCAGCTTCTTGTCAGAGTAGTGAAGTGGTTGAAAAAAGACCATGAGCTGAGGAAAAGACATTCAAATGAAATCATGACTCATATGCGGTTTTGTCTGTTGTCCCCAACTGAACTTGCCTTGATTGAATCCATGAGAGGAATGGGTATTTTCTCTGATTCAAGTAGTCAGACTTGAAGAGTCGGAGCAGGCCAAAGTCCGTACTGAGCCATCTCCGTTGGGGTTTGGAGCACCTGCAAATGTTTCGGGTCAGCTTTTCCACAATTCATGAAGACAACTTGTGGAAATCTTATGATGTATCAAATCCACTACGCTCTTCGGATGACCAGAGCAGTGTGCTAGAATTCAATTCCATAGACATTAATAATTTCATCATTGTGTCTATGAACAGTGGAGAGCAAGACGTACTATGTTTTATATCTGACCCTCGCACCATGACCTGGTCTGCCATGGCCCCCATGATGACCCCCCATGAGAGATGTGCCCTCGTCTACCATGAGAAGCACCTCTATGCCCTCGGTGGACATGACAGGCAGGCTGACGCAGGCACTGATGTCATTGAGAAGTATGACTTTCATACAGACACATGGAATGTCCTCAACAGCAAAATGCAAGGTTCTCTGTGTGGTTATACTGCTTTCTCCATCGGTGGTTACATTTGGATAAATGCAGACAAGTATGCACTGCACAGTTTTGATCCACAGACTGGTAAATGGGTGAAAAGGGTTGTAGACAGGACTGGGAGCAACACAGTAGTTGTAGAGATAGGTGGAGAGAAGGTGATAGCTCATGTTGATAGAGATCTGACATTACACTACTACAAGCCGTCAGTTGACCAGTGGCTGGTGTATGACCGCCATGTGCCCAGCAGAACAAAGTTGGGACGTTCTGTATATGGGGGCTTGCTTGCAACAGGCAGCACCATGTACTTAGTTGACTATTGTCTTGCCCAACCCAGAGAAGATGGAGAGGTTGACAAAGCAGTTCTCTCTGAGAAATGGACATTTGGGAAGAAGGCGTGAACAATCGACACAATCACAGATCGACCAAACCCTGAACTAGGGTTTTATGACCTTACTCACTTCTGCTCACTACTTGCCATACCATGATGTGTGGATTCTGAGACAGAATCAATGTGCTTAAGATCACTGCTTTAGATGCATTACAATAAGATTCCTTGCATTCAGGAACATCAGTATCACGAGAGGTACCGAGGAACTACCAAACATTATTCAGCATTTTGTGGTTATTGATGAAGTCTAAAGATGTCCAATATGCATCATTAAATGTGTATTTAAGTTTGATAAATCTTGAATACAATACACAGTATGGAATTCTAGTTACAGCCTATCACGACCTCAACTATTCAAGACTGATTGCTCTCATGTAGCTGTTAGATGAACGCATATTGCAGGAAGTAGAAATCATGTTAATCAGTGATTGATCAAAATGAAAATATCTCTGTTTGTTTACCAAAGATTGATCACTTTCATGGATACATATATTCCTCAAATACCAATTCCCTTAAATGTAAGGTTTGTTGGTTCTCATACTTGCCACATTGAAGTCAAGATTGATCACATGAATAAAAACCTCTTTGAATAAGGTAAATTGTTACTTTAATTTTTCATAAAGATGGTAAAAACATTAGTTGAGCATCACCATTGGGAAATGGGTGGTAAGCATGCATTTTGCTACAGTTGCTCACTTTGTGCCTCTGAAAATCAGTCCATGACACCTTTCAACACAGCCAATCCTTGCATCAAGGTGGTAATTAACTTCATCTGCTCCTTCATAACTTTTCTGAACTCACAACTCTCTACCACCAAGCTGTAAATCAGCTTGGGGAGCGTTCATTATTTATGGCAGGGGGGGGTGAGCGTTTGGCAAATCGAATACGTCAAAAATAATTGCCCCCCCCCCTCGGAATAGGTTGAAAAAACAAAGGCCCCCCCCCTCGGAATAGGTTGAAAAAAAGCGCCCCCCCCCCTCACCCTGGATTGTTTTCAACTTTATAGGCTTGAAGGAGAGTAAGGAAGACAGAGTGAGACTTGAAGGACAGAACCCGCAGGCAGTATTAGGTATAATTGAGTTCATCTATACAGGACAGTTCAGCGGCAGTACAGCTTGTCCAGAACAGCTCCTGGCCTGTGCCGTGTACCTTCAGATTCCTGCAGCCATTGACGAGTGCACCAAGCTACTGGTGAAGAAAGTTAATCAGCAGAACTGTTTTGGTATTTTCTTAATAATGAAAACCTACAATGGCAGGAGGGCACATGGCAGGATCTTGTAGCTTAAGCTGAGGAATACCACAGTCTGCCGACCCACAGAAAGGTGCTGGATGAGTCAGAACAGAGCCAGGTGAGGGGCGACCTTACACCAGTCTTCTATGATCACAGTGTTTATAATTCTCCAGTGAATTATATTCTCTGAAACATGGATCATCGAAGCAGCATGTGGGCCTGAGCTCACCTCACTTCCCTGCAGGAGTTCATGCTAGCTTAGCAGTCAATAACTATCTGATGGTGTGTGGTGATTATTATTACAAATCTACCAGTCGCGGAGGGCACATCTTTGACCCTAGCAGACTGAAATGGTCTATTATCGCTAATACAGAAATACGAAGGAGGGACTTTAATGTTGTCCATAATGGCGGGTGCTTGTATGTTCTTGGCGGTTATATAGATCCAGACTTTTTTACACCTGGGACAATGGAAGAGGGAGCACTAACCGATGCCATCGAGAGACACGACTTTAAGTACAATACGTGGCAGGTCATGCCCAGTAAGCTACCTCTTGTTATGCACTCGTTTGGTGCAGCTGTGATCGGCAGCTGTATCTACATAGTTGGTGGTTACAGAAATGATGCATGCCATGCATCGGTAGATGTTGATTGTCTGAACCTGTCCACAGAAACCTGGCACAGCAAAGCACCACTGCTACAAGAGCTGCCAGACGCATTTGAGGCAAATCAGCGAGTGGATACGATGGAGCTCTGGGGTGAAGAAGTGTTGTTCTTCATGGATCACAAATTTGTCATGGACTACTACAACCCTGTGACAGACCAGTGGTCAAGGTGGGACTGTATGTCAGATGTTGTGAGTGACATCATTCACCATGAACGTCCTTACGTCCTGGTTAATCAGAACACACTATTCATCTATGGCTTTGCCTATGACATGAAGCAGAACAGCGCCGATAGCAATTATTCCGGCAAGATCAAATCAAGAGACTCTGTTGGCTGGGTGAAGTGGACCGTGGGGAAGAAGGGGGAGAAGATGTCTGAGGTCCGATTGCAGAACTCTGTCAATGTATGGGATTCGTCCCATTCTGCAGCATTAATGTCAACACCTCCACAGCTCTAGTCTCACCAATGTTTGAGGTTGTCATGGCAGGTACAGTGTGACCATCAACAGACAGGATACCAGAATACCTGGGAACGTTCCATACACCTTAGCACAGGGTTCTCCGCGGAATCAAAAATGACACTATAAATTCTCGTGTAGAAGCTGAGGCTTGTAGTCAGACCGCCGTTGCAGCTTAGACCCGGGTCATGCTTGTACATGCAAATTTATGATATCGGAAATGATGGATTATTTTTTTGTTTTTTGTTTTTTTTATAAAAATTGCTAAAATGGGAATAACTTTTATTCTAATTGATGGATTTTCAAAATTCAAAAACCTATGGATAGCTGTAATGACACCGGTGGTGATTCTGGGGTCATTTGACGCCAGCAGCAGTAAAAACGATGCTGGCGACCCGCCAGTGTCATTGCAGTGTGGGGAGAACCCTGTAGCCTGTTCTTATATATTTATGTATACATCTCAAACTTCTAAATTTGGGCCTAGTTTCAGGGTTTCACTTTCTTGTTGCTGAAATGTATATTTTAGTTGGATAACTGATGTTCAATCTCAGCATCGACAGCAGGCTGCTAAAATAATGCAGTCAACTATTGATATATCAAAACAATGAGGCATGTGTTCTTACACCATGTGGATTATGGTATGTCAGGAAAAAAAACTCTTGAATATGTGTGTTTAACTGTTAGCCCGTTTTATTCTCAACTGTTTTATGAGGAGTGTCAAAATATTAACAGAGACAAGGGACCCCTGTGACAACATGACTATTCACCTGCTGCAAGTTGTTCAACCCAAAATATAACTCTAGTCTTTAAATGTTTTTTAGGACGGAAATATAGCAGACATATGCAAGATGTGATTATTAGTATTAAAGCATTTCTTTTAAGATAACAGAAAGAAACAAGGAAACCTTAAAGCGTCATACCAAAGGGGTCTAGCATACTAATCAAAGACATAGAGTGACATTAGTGTGTTAGGTAATTGGTCTGTGGTTGTCTGAGCAGTAATCAGCTCCACTTATAATGTGCATCAAGGTAAAAACCTAGCAATATAATCAAACAATCCG
>CANHQG010000399.1:0-32264 GCA_947462335.1 Harmothoe impar
AAAATAAAACCTGGCACGGATGTAGGGTAAAGTCGGGGGGGTGGGGGGGGGGGGGACAGACTGACCAGGATTATACACGGGGGGCAGGCCTATATTCCAATACTTCAACACTTCATCTAGTACGTTCGGATAATTTCCAGAATTATCTAAATGTATTATTCCATAACATTAATTTCAATATTTTCAATACATAGCTCATCGATTGTATACATCTACCTTGACGTGTTCAGTATGGTTTACATATCATAAAACTATAGGGTAAAGTGCACCTGAGTAGACAATGTGTGTGCCACCTGTGAGATATTTCCGGAAGTATGTTGCCTCACCTTTGTTGTGAACAGCGGCCATGGCATCTTCTTCTTTCGACCGCCACCGGGGTATGCTGTCATTGTCGTACACTCCTTGGAACGGCAGTAGAAGGTCCTTCAGTTTGATGATGCAGTCGTTCTTGGTTTGCCAGGCCTTATCCCGCTTCTTCCTCAGGGTCATTGCTGTAGCGCATGGGTTACATTGAGACAGTTTAAAAGAAACAGGAATATATTCATCGGTTAAATGGAGAACATGAAGAATTGAAAAACCAAGCTTTTGATATTTTGGCTCGCAATAACATGTCGTAAAAATTATAAGCCATGTGATAATACATAATATTAGGCAATGGGTGAAAAGTGAGTGGATCTATGGACTGTAACTCACGCATTCTGTTGGTGATCACCATCGAGTAGTGCAGTAGAGCATCGGTGAGAAGGTCGTGACGATTTTCAAACGTCATTTCCTTGCTGAAGGTTGAAAAGCCCCCGAGGTAGGACCAGAGCCGTTCTGTCCCCTCGCCATCACAAAGCCCCGCTCCAGGTATACGTCTGGGACTGTATAGGCACTGGCAGGACAGCTTGTGGCCGTGCACATGCCAACATGGGATGCCAAAGCACAGCGACTCTGGTATCTTGGTTCCCTTTGCCTGAAAGATAACAAAGGGAACAATTATAGTTACCACATGAGGAACGTGTAAGGTTTACATGTGTATAACATGGGAGGGTGATATACTCACCATGAGATGCGCTTTCAGCTTACACGCGATGTCGTACAGCAAAATGTTGGTTTCATTCTTGAACTTGTCAAACAGGTACACAGGGTATGCCATACTGTAGTAAAAGATGTTTTGCACAATTGATATAATGGTAACGAGTGGAACAAATGCGTTGAACTCGATCATAATGACATACAGCTATATATACCGATGGTATTGCATCAAAGCCATACACCCAATAGACAGGGTGGTATATTTGCAGTACTTCAGCTTATATATATCAAGTGGCATTCTTTTTGAAGTAGGTTTGTAAATTTTTGTCTTTCACCTAAAGAGGTTCCTAGAAAAAAACTTTTTGAAGTAGAACAACCAAGGACATGGTTGTAATGGGACAAGTGCTGCTAATACCTGATAAATATCGAATACAATATCATACAAATATGAGTTAATAGTCTGCCTTATATGATATCCTCCATTATTTAACCTGCACATAAGGGCCAGAGTATGAAGACCTCACAGTAGTAATTACCGTTCGTTGTGTTTCAAGTTTAGAAACTTCACCGGGTGGTCATGGCGACAAACTGAGCCGAATATTCCCGTGACGTCGAGTTTGTCGTTTTTGGTCTTGGTCCGCAGCACTTCTTCCCCAGCCTGGAAGTCGTGGCAGTCCTGAAAAGGTGTTGATTTTGGGCCAGACTCAAAAAGAATACCATCTACTTCAGACAATAAACCATTCATGTAGTCAAAGTAAATACATCTAATGTTACAGAAAAATATGAACTGCCTTATTGCGGTAAAGGATGTTGTTTTTTTAAGAGCCATGAACTGGTCTGCAATGCTGGTATGAGAAGATATATGGCTAGAAGGAGGCGGAGAAAAGTAAACCAATTCTCACCACTACGGCGTTGGCAGGAACAGCGTAAGTGGCCAGGTGGGCATCCACCAAGGTCTGATCCAAAATAAACCGGTTGTCGTAACGCGGTTTAAAGGGGGTTCCCGTGATGACCGTGTTACGCCGACGATGCACTAAGCTGAAATTACCATCCAAGCAAAGCACCTTCCCCTTCTGTAGGAACAACAAGGAAAAAAGAACAATACACTTGACATTGCATCGACAATATAGGTAGGGTGGCCGGAGCATTTTTGAAAATGAACTAGACACACATGTATTATGTATGTCTAGAATGCCTCAATATTCGCATTTAACAAATTAGCACTATTATATTGATAGAGTAACTAGGTAACTAACTGTAGCTGATTACATATACCTCACCCCTCAAACCTTTCTGACAGATCTGAAGATCTGTATAGAGAAGACATGCCATGCCCATGGCTTACTTATAGCCCTGCCATGCTATAGTGGCTGATGGGTGAACTAAGATTTTTCTATCTAACCCTATGACAGAAAGTGCCCTCTAGTGTTATCTATAAGATGTTAATACTTGAGATTGGGGTCTGAGGTCCTCATATGACCCCCAGCAGATGCTCTGATGCTGGCTGGCGGTATATTGTATCATTTCCATTCAAAATGCATTATTTTAACTTTATTTATCTCTATCTCCAGTAATTTACCGTGAACTACCAATTAAAGATTTCTATAAAAAAATGAGCCCTGAAAATGCACAATTTTAGGTGGCTCATCTCAAAAAGATAACAATATCCTAAGTAGTTATAGGACCCTCCATGGGATAGCTGCATTCAAGATGCTTCAAACAGAAAAAGAATCTCGTTGATACATGCATTTGCCATCAACCAGTGCAAATTCTCCCAAAGGTTAGGTTAAAGAGATTTCCCAGTTATGAGCTCAAAAGAGACTCAAAACCTGAAGTCTGTCAACATTGCCCCTGAATTACATTATGTAATACGGTTTATAATGCTTATTCCAGCCTGTATATGATGGACCCATTCAGGATCTGTTGATAACAAATTACTAGAAGTTTCTATCTGCCCTGAATCGAAAATGGGGGCATATCATAAAAGGGTTATTTAACATAGGATCAGATACACACTAGGCGCTCACGCCGACCCTCCGGCCACCCTACTATAGGGGAGGGGGGGGGGAAATTCAAAAAAATAAAATAAAACAAAAAAAAATACAAGGAATACACAAGTAGATCATGCATGCACTGCGACACAGAATGTATGGTACTGTTATACTGCATGCTTGATGTATGATGTAATACTGACCTCGGGACAAGCAGGACACACATTCGCTGGTTGGATATTAGCCACCATGAATTCGAGGGAAACAATGTCGTGGTACAACGATGAAAACTCCAGGAATAAGTCCCATGTGAGAACAGAAGAAAGGTCAGGAATGGTGACCGGGGGCTGTGGGGGAGAGAGAAAATTGTAATATTTATATTTGTATTTATATTTATATAAGAAATTGCAAGAGACGGGGAGTGCAGGACAAGACATGCATATGTATAAAAACTTACATACATAAAAACATACCTATGTTTTTTTGGCTAAATATCGCTTTAAAACTTTATATATTAAAGAGTAAAAGTTATGTTGACGAGAAGGGATGTAATGAATGAAAAAACTCACAGTGTAATGCAGAGTCTCCGTACGGAACTTCAAAAACGCAATGAAGGTTGACAGTGAAGACCTTGCGTGGAGAACAAATGATCGCAAGGATATGAGGAGGTTGATGTCAATTGCGGAAGAAATTTGAGAGGTCGTAGTAGGCCAGTAGCCGAACCGCACGCAAGTTGTAACTCTGTCCTCACAAGAACAGAAACTGATCTGCTGCCTATGTATGCGCCCTAAAAAGAATACAAGCAAAAAAGAGACAATGCGATTGCGTGGAATTAATTACATAACCATTAACAAAAAAAACACCACATAACAGCGATGACATACCGTTGTGCTACCTTATTATATTACATTATACAAGGTTTTTGGGCCTGAACAAATTGACCAATGCTGTGACCTATTTAAATCGATACGGAGAACACTTGATTGACAGAATGAATCATTAATTGGAGAAGGATTGAAAGTGTTTGAAAAACGTGCCATGGGAAGCATTTTGAATTAAAAGAAAACAACATTGGAAACCAAACAATGACTACGTGTATAAAGCTGACCTAATTGAACGAGGATGATAAACAACAAAAATAGATAATTCATTGACCAAATTGGCAACTGGCCTCGTCACAAATTACATGTGTGGATCCCTGTTAGGTGGTTATGGTCCAGTGAACAAGGAGACCTTGACGCTGACCTGGGGCATACAGAGCCAGCAGGCCAGGTAGGCTTAGTATACACCAAAGTAATACATATAAACCAACTGTGACTAATGATACCGGTAGCATTATACTAATATAATCATGGGGTAATTATATACACAATTATAGTAATGGAAGTGAGGAAAATTAATAACCTTTTTCATCAAACAAGTTTATGGTGTGGGTTCCAGAGCGGCAGCCATGCATGTGCTTTGATGACTTCCACACGTTTCTTTCCACTATGTGAGGCGACCATTGCTCGCTGAGTGTCTGTTGTATTAAGGTAAACATTAAAGTTGACGTACATTGGCATGGATATGCACACTGAGAAGGGAGATACAGTCGGCCCTCACTATATCGAATTTAGAAAATGCAAGGAAAAATGAAGTTCAAATATATTGTTGAGGTTGGGAGGGATTGGAGGGGTTGCTGTTTGACCGGCAATATAGACAGAAATGTGGCTTAATGTAGGTTACAGCTGTACATGTACTACAAGGAAAAAGTGTACTTACATTCCATATTTCTGGAATATGAAGTAAGCTGTCTTTATGCACGTTGTCGCAGTGAATTTTGCAGTAGTAGGTGGACGGCCCACAGTCAACACAACGTATCACCGCTACAGCATGGCACTTATGAAACGAACATATGGGATCGTCCGGAAAAACGTTCCGCTCTATCAGGGCTGCTGTGACGTCGTTTCTGAGCCTTGACCATGCTTCAGCATTCTTGCGGCGAGTGCAAGTCCAACGGGACTCTTAAATAAGTGAAAAATACGTTACATAAGGTATAGTTGCCTAGATTTTCTGATGGTAACTTATTGTAATGAAGGTAACTTCTTTATTGTACAAAATAAGGAGTGGTGTGGAAAATATTACTGTAAATGAAAACGATGATAAATTGAGGGAAGTAATGCTGACAAGGGGAAGTACAAACTATGACTTTGTAATTTAATAGAATAAACTAACAGTACCTTCGACCCTTTTCTTGCGCGCCGGACCTCCTTCATCACCTACAGGCTCGCCCACAGCATGATCAGGCAGTGGAGGGAATACTAGGGGAGGATTGGCTGCAGGAACCGTGTGGGGGAGGGGTGGTGGCTGTCGGGCTACGTAGGCTGATCTTTTCAGAGTGGCAGGGTGAACAACGTAGGTACGGGGAGAGCGGCCCACCTCGGTGAAAGTATGTCCGAAAGGTCGGGGTCGTTGTGGAATTAGCTGCTTCACATTTTTAATGCGACGACGTAGGAAGGGAAAGACACATGGATGGGAAGGAGATGGCAGGGTAGGGGGAGGGGGGGAGGGAGTACAGGGATTAGGGGTAGCTGGCTTTGCTGGCTTTGCTGCAGAGAGCTGGGTGAACCCTCTGATACGCTTTAACTTGGTCAACGACACGAGCGGCTTGAGATGGCCAGCATGTTCGGCATTGTCAGTGGATACAGAAGGATGCGGACTGCTGCAATATAATAAAAGTGACTGAATGAAAATAACGACAAAGTAAGGCTACCTGATTAGCTAGACAATATATAAAATATAAAAAAGCTGTATTAAACATATGTATACATATGGATATATTTATATTTACATACATATGTGTAAATAGCAAGACATATACACTTATTAACAGGGTTACAGCATTTTAGAGGGTTGTGTTCAGGCCTGTATATAGCGATACAAGCACCCATGGACGCCCCTCCTATACTGTCAAAACACAAAATGATGCTTTTCTTAGATATAGTTTGACGAAAATATATACAAAATCCATGAAATGGTACTCAATTACACATAAACCCCTAATTTTATTGTATATTTAAACAGCAAAATGATGTTTGAAATCACTGTTTTCAGGGAAATCCCTGACCACTTACATCTCTGGTTGTGAGAGGCACGTGTCAGTTACTGTACTCAGTACCGGTATGCCGATATTAACTTAAAGAAAAGTCGGTTTGCAGCCACCCGCCAGCATTATGTTCTGTGCTGATGGGCACTTTTTGAAAGGACCCATGATGCCCTGAATCGCTAGGCCTACTGAATAATGTGAGGCAGGTGTTGTGACAGGGGGACAGGGGCACGTGTAAGTAACTCAAATCAGACTCTCAGTACCGGTATGGCAATATAGATAAGGCCACAATGTAAGGCCATGGGAATTCACAAATGAGTTAACCATCCGGGGTGTATTGGGAATAGATGCGACCTTTTGTGATTATTCATTTCTCACCATTGTTAAATTCTTTAAAGTGGTGATATTGGGGGGTATGTCGGACCAATTGTTGACAATAATGAAATTTTTTGTTATAAACAATGAAATTTTCATTCGGCCCCTTGTTTAAAATGGTATGCGTGCGGTGGACAGTAAACTCAAACCTCAGTTATCATGGCCTAAAACAAGTGTGTTTACGGCTTACTTTTTTTTTCCATTGTTGTCGATTTTACAAGTATACATCGTCGATATTGTATGGTACACGTGGACCGGTGCTGTCGGACGGGGACGTGTCAGTACCCGTATGGCAGGGGTAGACAAAGGGGGAATAACAGGGTGGGGGTAGAAGCAGAAAGGGCCTTAAAAATATAGGTATTTACCTGTTTCCTCCGAAATCCATCGCTGTAGAACCCCGTTGAACATAGTTGGGACACGTATCGTCAGACAACTCAGCCAAAACAATAATTAAACAGCTTTAATCCATGTTTTGAGGTACGAGTAAACGTAAACAAATGTGGGTTGCCACGCTACACGCCGTCTCCTCAGTTTGAATATCCCGCCGCCGCCCGGAAGTGATGGGCACTCTCCATACGCGTCACGGTTGTATTAGAGAATCGGGTGGAGAGTGAGGGTGACAACGAGGAGAGGTGCGGGTGGAGAGTGTAGTCGGTACGGACGCACCGTGCGGGAGGGTCGCGCGCGTGGGGTCTCAGGGAGGCCGGGGTGGGGTATAGGTGGGTATACGGGGCGATGTGAGGTACATCAAGCAAATAATTATACGAATGATATGGAACGTGCAATGAAGGTATCCACATAGACGGAAGGAAGGGAAGGGTGGGGGTATGACATAAGATAATGAACTAAAAAATATATTAAATAGGCGGCGGGAATTAAAATTACATCCATCAGGAATAATTGTTGGAAATAACTTAAGGTTTAATATTAGCCCTTTACATAGCGAGGAGACATGGAAAAAAATTATGGAAATATATTGATAATAATATATTACCCATACAACCATAAATAAATATTATATTCTTATGCCAATGATACATGATAGTAGGGGTGGGGGGGGGGGGAGGTGGACGCGTCGTGGTGGATTGTAGGAGTAAGTCACAACGCTGACAGTCCAGTTGCCCTAACAAATCAACAGATGGCGTTCAAATCAGGGCAAATCACACTGTTTGTTATCACACGCATGATGCTGCCAAGTCTATGACATCGACTTCACGAAGCAAGACGTGTGAAAAGACCATCTCACAAACTAAATGGCCGTGAGGAACTGAGGTTCCTATCACTCGCATAGGGCTTGTGTCATCTGTCGGCGGGGGTGTCTGTGTAGTTACTGCAAAGCACAGTCCAGTGTTCCTTGCTTCTTGGTACTATTTGTTTAATATGCAGTCATTCATATTCTAGGCCTGTTGAATATGTCATCCTGTGAGCTATACTATAGTGTACTGCGACTGCCTAATAAATGCATGATTGAAGCCAGACAGGCTGTCACCTGGGCTGTGGTGTGTCCTTGTGTTATCCCCAGTGTAACAGTAACAGGGTAGACAATACACCTGCAGTCCGTACCATAGCGTATGGGATGCTCTTAATTATGAAGTATGAAGTATCTCCATCGTCTCTAGTGACAGGCGCAGGCATTAATTAGTTAGAGTTCACAGTAAATAGTCGTAAAACCATACAAGTTGTCTCTGAAAAGTTTGGTCACGTTGTATTGTGCACATATACTAATAATATATACGATGGTGTGTTTAGATAGTGACTTTGAGCCTTTAACAGATGTCCTACAAACTGATTATTGTTATTTTTCAATAATTGTGATCTGCAAATATTGCATTAGTAGGTACTGGTAATAGAATGTGGTTGGATCCAATTCAACAGTGTACAACAGTAGGCTAGGCCATAGGTTGATGGGATCCCTCTTGCACCCCCTCCCCCACCACCACCGCTCAGCCCAATTCTGATGCACATAATAGGTATCAATCGATGGGAAATTATATTTTTTCTCAGATGAGTCCCTTAACTTAGATATCCTCTAATGGGAAGGTATTACAGTACCCTCACTTATCTGCACTTATACATGTCACCCTCACTTTGGCCACATATCCCAAGATATCCAATGTCAATATATTGACTCTTGTTCTAGAGACCAGCGGGTTCTGATTGACCTGTTGTCTGGTCCTTACTGCACCCTGTAACCTCATCCGGCAATTGTAAGCTAAGGGAGTGATCATTTTTTAACAACAGGGGGGGGGGTGGTGGGTTTCCGCGCGGAGCGCGCGAAATTTTTTACACCCCCCCCGGTCAAGGGGTCAAAATTTTTTACCCCCCTCCCTTAGGGTCGAAAATCGGCTCGCGCGCGGGCCCTTTGAAGCATAGTAACGCGCGGGCTTTTTGGCTCAAAACAGGTCAAATTTTTTTGCCCCCCCCCCCCCAAGAGAGGTCCAAATTTTTTTGCCCCCCCCCCGGTCAAGGGGTCCAAATTTTTTTGCCCCCCCCCCCCAAACCCACCACCCCCCCCCCCTGTTGATAATAAATGATCACTCCCTAAAACATTTAAGAAATCTGAAAAAAAGGATCGTGATCTGTCACTGTTGATGAGGCCAAATAAAAAATTAAAAAAAGTGTGTTTCAGGTTACCCGATCCTACCTAGCAAAACAAAGCCGACCCTAGACATTTTTATCCAATTTTGAGAAAATTCTTATGTTTAAAGTAATTTTGGGGCTATTTCAGAGTCAGTTGAGTCGACGTCATTGTTGGGGAGTCGGTGCTGAAGTTTGCAAGTCAATTTTTGGCTACTGTTTCTGCCCCCTGTAGGGATCCCTTTTATTTCACCCCTTTTTAGAAAAAAAAACAAGACGGGTTGCCATAGCTAAAAGTGATTTTTTTTGGTACTTTTCAGACCAAAGTAAAAAGAAATATATTATTGACCTGCTGGCGAAGCCATCCAGGTCATACAGTGGGACACGGACTGGCCGTAAGCTCAAAGAGGGAACGAGCGCGTCCTATCCTACAGCACTGACTCCGCGAACATTAGATTAGTATGGTTGGGCAGTGGACCGGGACGTAGCAGCGGTCTGGCTGTATTCGCAAATTTTAGGTAATTCTGCAGTGGACTCGTTCCCGGCTGGCAGGAGGGAGTGCATTTGTAAACTCATTTATACATCATACCTCACCTATACAGTGATACACTCCTGGACCATGACTCCTGTAGACTAACCCTTTAATGACAGCAGACTGCTTCACCTATAAAGTGATACACTCCTGCATCATGACTCCTGTAGACTAACCCTTTAATGACAGCACACTGCTTCACCTACACAGTGATACACTCCTGCATCATGCCTCCTGTTTACTAACCCTTTAATGACAGCACACTGCTTCACCTACACAGTGATACACTCCTGCATCATGACTCCTGTAGACTAACCCTTGAATGACAGCACACTGCTTCACCTACACAGTGATACACTCCTGCATCATGCCTCCTGTTTACTAACCCTTTAAGGACAGCAGACTGCTTCACCTACACAGTGATACACTCCTGCATCATGCCTCCTGTTTACTAACCCTTTAAGGACAGCAGACTACTTCACCTACACAGTGATACACTCCTGCATCATGACTCCTGTAGACTAACCCTTCAAGGACAGCACCCTGCTTCACCTACACAGTGATACACTCCTGCATCATGCCTCCTGTTTACTAACCCTTTAATGACAGCATACTGCTTCACCTACACAGTGATACACTCCTGCATCATGACTCCTGTAGACTAACCCTTTAATGACAGAACACGGCTTCACCTACAAAGTGATACACTCCTGCATCATGACTCCTGTAGACTAACCCTTTAATGACAGCAGACTGCTTCACCTACACAGTGATACACTCCTGCATCATGACTCCTGTAGACTAACCCTTTAAGGACAGCAGACTGCTTCACCTACACAGTGATACACTCCTGCATCATGCCTCCTGTTTACTAACCCTTGAAGGACAGCACACTGCTTCACCTACACAGTGATGCACTCCTGCATCATGCCTCCTGTTTACTAACCTTTTAAAGACAACACACTGCTTCACCTACACAGTGATACACTCCTGCATCATGCCTCCTGTTTACTAACCTTTTAAAGACAGCACCCTGCTTCACCTACACAGTGATACACTCCTGCATCATGACTCCTGTTTACTAACCCTTTAAGGACAGCACACGGCTTCACTTACACAGTGATGCACTCCTGCATCATGCCTCCTGTTTACTAACCTTTTAAAGACAGCACACTGCTTCACCTACACAGTGATACACTCCTGCATCATGACCCCTGTTCACTAACCCTTTAAGGACAGCACACTGCTTCACCTCCACAGTGATACACTCCTGCATCATGACTCCTGTAGACTTACCCTTTAATGACAGCACACTGCTTCACCTACACAGTGATACACTCCTGCATCATGCCTCCTGTTTACTAACCCTTTAATGACATCACACTGCTTCACCTACACAGTGATACACTCCTGCATCATGACTCCTGTTTATTAACCATTTAATGACATCACACTGCTTCACCTACACAGTGATACACTCCTGCATCATGACTCCTGTAGACTAACCCTTTAATGACAGCACACTGCTTCACCTACACAGTGATACACTCCTGCATCATGACTCCTGTAGACTAACCCTTTAATGACAGCACACTGCTTCAGCTACAAAGTGATACACTCCTGCATCATGACTCCTGTAGACTAACCCTTTAATGACAGCAGACTGCTTCACCTACACAGTGATACACTCCTGCATCATGACTCCTGTAGACTAACCCTTTAAGGACAGCAGACTGCTTCACCTACACAGTGATACACTCCTGCATCATGCCTCCTGTTTACTAACCCTTTAAGGACAGCACACTGCTTCACCTACACAGTGATACACTCCTGCATCATGCCTCCTGTTTATTAACCATTTAATGACAGCTTACTGCTTCACCTACACAGTGATACACTCCTGCATCATGACTCCTGTAGACTAACCCTTAAATGACAGCACACTGCTTCACCTACACAGTGATACACTCCTGCATCATGCCTCCTGTTTACTAACCCTTTAAGGACAGCACACGGCTTCACTTACACAGTGATGCACTCCTGCATCATGCCTCCTGTTTACTAACCTTTTAAAGACAGCACACTGCTTCACCTACACAGTGATACACTCCTGCATCATGACTCCTGTTTACTAACCATTTAATGACAGCACACTGCTTCACCTACACAGTGATACACTCCTGCATCATGACCCCTGTTTACTAACCCTTTAAGGACAGCACACTGCTTCACCTCCACAGTGATACACTCCTGCATCATGACTCCTGTAGACTAACCCTTTAATGACAGCACACTGCTTCACCTACACAGTGATACACTCCTGCATCATGCCTCCTGTTTACTAACCCTTTAAGGATGGCACACTGCTTCACCTACACAGTGATACACTCCTGCATCATGACTCCTGTAGACTACCCCTTTAAGGATGGCACACTGCTTTAACTGACCCTTATCATCGCCCTTCAAACACAACTTTTCAACCTTAAAATGAAAGCAGGTCACCACAGCTATGCTGTGCAATTCCTTAAAAATTGCCTCCTCGTTTTTAAAATCCGACCCACCCTACCTAGATCTTCAGACTATGTAACCTGAAACACACCTTTTTTTTGGCCTGATGTAGAAACAAATGATAGTGCCGGTCTTTGAATACTGCGACTTTGTCATTGATACGGGACTGGTAGGTTTAGTGAGAGGCTTGCAGTCAATCCAAAACTACTGTCTGAGATGCTGTCTGGATATTGCAGAAATGTGTTGAAATGAACGATTTTGTCATCTATCTAGATGGCCATCAATGCACAAATTCCTAGCTCATAAGGATATGACGACGATCTATATGTCTATGACATTGTTATTCCGCTCTTTTCGCTGCCTACTTGTATATCGTATTGTGTTTAATGTGTAGAGGAATGTGAAGATACCTTTTTCCTCTCTGTTGATATGTTGTACCACCTGTATCATATTACACAGACCATCGGCTATGTTTGAAAGACTTACTTGGAGAAATACAGTCAATAAAATGTACCTGCTTACTCCTCCAACATGTACCTGCTGACTCCCCCACTCTGTACCTCCTGACTCCCCCACTCTGTACCTGCTGACTCCCCCACTCTGTACCTGCTGACTCCCCCACTCTGTACCTGCTGACTCCCCCACTCTGTACCTCCTGACTCCCCCACCCTGTACCTGCTGACTCCCCCACCCTGTACCTGCTGACTCCCCCACTCTGTACCTGCTGACTCCCCCACCCTGTACCTGCTTACTCCCCCACCCTGTACCTGCTGACTCCCCCACTCTGTACCTGCTGACTCCCCCACTCTGTGCCTGCTGACTCCGCCACTCTGTGGGTCAAACTCATGACTTTGCAACAATAAAAAGTGAAAAAAAATGTAAATAAAAAATATTTTCATTCTGATTTTTTCTCAATTGCAACAGAAAATATAGGTCTTTGGGAACATGCACATAAAATTTTGTGATATAGCTACGATTATTTCTCACTGCATCGTAGGCATGAAAATACCATGTAAAATCATGATTTTTCATGGCTTCAACAAAATCGGACATTTTTAATATAAAAGGGCTGGTTGCTAAGCAACCATTCGAGATAGAGAAAAATGGATAGCCTCATTGGAATCCTTGACATCGATTTAGGGGGGGTAGGTACTCTTAGAATTATTATGAGATAAATATTAACGACATTATGAGCTGCCATATGTTAACATTTTCTGAGCTAAATATGGCGCCATATAGCGCCACATGGCGTAACGGACGCTGAACGGACACGTGACGGACACCTTAACATGGTCGTTTTGTGATATTGACTTCCCCCCATCTTGAAATCAGCCACATCTGTACATATCCACTCCCCCCCCCCCCCCCCCACAGTCTATTCTGTGGTTAGCTTCCACATGTCTTCAATGTATAGACGAAACAACGAAATATAGTCATATAAAGTATTAAGGAGCATATGGAATTTCCAATGCCAAATATAATAATATATATATACCTATATTAAAGATTATTAATAACAAAGACCATTCTTGCATACCTGTCACCCGAGCCTAGGATTGTCATAATTTTACCTGTTGCTGCCATACTCCCATTCTTTAATCAGACATTTGCATATGGGCCCAGGTGGCAGAACGGCCAAGCCGAACCTGGTGAATAGATGTGTAATTTGTACAATTTAGCCCAAATAAAACCTTGTCAAAAACAACAACTATTGAAAATAGGTGAAAAAATTCGAATATTTACATGCAAATGGTGTCTATTTATATCAGAAAGAAAATTCCAATCGTTCTGGACCTTTTTCAATTATGCATTATTATGTTGTATATTTTTAAATATTCATACAAAAAATAAAATAACAGCTTTTTAATTTCTTTGAATTATAATGAATTTTCTGTAAAACGTGGAAACACTGAAAAAATACCACAAAAGCTCTAAAATTACATCCCTGAAAAGGGAAGATTACAAACTTTGTTCCAAGAAATGAATAAGTATTATAACTTAAATAATTCTAATAAATAATTCGAGGTAAAAAAAATAATCCACTTTGTGACATCTGGGTATAGCTATTCTGTGGTATTCTCATGAGCCTGAGCCCTGTGCCTGCTGACTCCCCCACTCTGTACCTGCTGACTCCCCCACCCTGTACCTGCTGACTCCCCCACTCTGTACCTGCTGACTCCCCAACCCTGTATTTACTGCCTACCCCTGCCTGTACCTGCTGACTCCTCCACTTTGTACCTGCTGACTCACTCACTCTGTATCTGCTAACCATGCCCCCCCCCCACCCTGTACCTGCTGACTCCCTCTCCCTGTACCTGCAGACTCCCCCATCCTGTATTTACTGCCTACCCCTGCCTGTACCTGCTGACTCCCCTTCCCTCCCTGTATCTGCTAACTCCCGCTGCCCGCATCTGCTGACTCGCCCTCGCTGTACCTGCTGACTCCTCCTCCCTGCATCTGCTGACCCCTCCATCCTGCATCTGCTGACTCCCCCACCCTGTATCTGCTGACTCCTCCACCATGTATCTGCTGACTCCTCCACCCTGTACCTGCTGACTGCTCCACCCTGTACCTGCTGACTCCTCCACCCTGTATCTGCTGACTCCCCCACCCTGTACCTGCTGACTCCCCCACCCTGTACCTGTCAACTCCCCCTCCATGTACCTGCTGACTCCCCTCACCCTTTACCTGCCGACTCCCGCTCTCCGGACCTGCTAACTAATTCAATCAAAATCTAATTAATGACACTTTCTGGGAGAAACCTACCCAATATGCAACATAAAATAAACAAGGAGTCATTTAAAGCACTCCTGCAGAAAAAAACTGGGGTCAATTTTAAAAGGTAGGGAAATCTCCTGAAAGAGAGGAATAAACCACCATGACTCCCCTGCCCCGACTCCATGACACCCCCCCCCCCTGCACCTTTAGGGAGTTTAACAACAGGGGAGGAGGGGTCAGCGGATTTTTTTTTTGGGGGGGGGGGGGAGTGGGGGGGGGGTGGACCCCTTGAGAGGGAGGACCAAATAATTGTGGATTCCTCCTGTCACTCCTAGCAAAAAAGCCTGTTCATATTTTTCAATGTCGGGTGATGAGAAACAACTTTTTTTTTGGATGGCGTACCATATACCAATAATTCCCGTGTAAAACCAGTTTGTGACATTATAAGCAGGAATTACTCTACATCTACACTTATAACGACGTTTTAGAGATACGTTTCATAGTATTTGAAATAAGAAAGTCGAAGAAAAGTTCATATTCATTCTTACATTTTTTATTTCCATTGAATCGAAGTGGTCAAAAATAACTTCAATAACTACGGCAATACACTGTTATGTTGTGAACACACATGATATCTAATATACATACAGATTAATGATTACAGTAAAGGACGTTTGTAGACTGACATACAGGTGTTTTCTGATGATTCCTGAAAGGTGCCTGACCTTTTTTCACTTTTCTTTGTGGATCTAAAAACCATCTAGGGTCCTCCAAGAAATACCAGCCAATTACCAGGAAGGTAGGCTGAGGGGGGGGGCCTTTCTAGGTTCAGGAAACGGATTTATTGTGATTTCTAATGTTTAGTGATGGATCTTTACCAACAAGGATCAGTATAAAGAACAACTTGACGCTTTAAATATGTACCGTGTATACATGTTTCCTGACAAATAAAGATAAATATCACTAAAAAATCTAGGATGATGTTCTTCCTGAAAAGAGTGCATGTAACAAACATGGACATATAGGATGCACGAGGGCGGCGACACATGTGAAGTATGGATAAATGACAATTGTGAGCAATAATGAAATGCGGATGAAGGATAATGAAGGTAGCCTAAGGGACCGCAATGCTGGCTTTCCGTAGTGTCAGATAACCCGTCACCAGATCTGAGGGCAACATCCGGATACGTTGGAACTCTTCTGTAGTGGCGTATCGAATCTTGGTCTGTGGATCCGTGTATTTGGCCTGCAGAAAAGAAGTTATGGGGATACCAATGTATCGTGACGTATTACAGCACGTTGTGCTGCCATCGTTGGTACAGTGTAATACCTCATTTATCTCTAAGAGGGTCATGTTCAGTTTATGTATTGTTGTCCATTTCTTTGTAATATTTGATTTCAAACAACAAAAGAACTATCCATGTAGCGGTATATATTTTGTCCTACCACCAATCAATGACCTTAGATATAGTTTTATTTGGAGGAGTCAATATGAATTGGTGACAAATGTATGTGGTGTTATTACAGTCAGCTTACCGGTAAGCCTGTAATGTCGGAGTACTTCTTGGCAGGGCTGAAGGAGGGAGGCGCATCTATACTACCGTCTGTATGGTGCAAGATAAAGAATATCAGCAGGTTTCCTTAAACATTCTATCTCATGATTCTATCAGGGGTGTCGTTTTATTGAAGACAAAACGTGGCCCCATAATATATTGGCCTTAAGTTGGATAGCATGGAAAGGCAAAGTAAAGCTTAAAATTATATATAATAATATGAACATTAAACCGTAGATCAAATGGTTAATATAGAATAGATTGTTTATGAAGAGCTATCCTAAATTTCAAAATAGAAAGTAAAAGTAACATATAAGATACATGTAGGCCTACATAAACCGGTTCAGTAGTTTAGCATGGTGGTCATGTCAATATAGATCAATCTAAATTGGAAAGTCAGATGATAAATAATTACACCAAAGAAAACGCGGTTACTTTATCTAAAGACTATTCATAGAATTATAAGTTAAGACGAGCAAGTCTTACATGTGACGTCGTTATCGTTCCAAGGTAGCCCGCGGTCTGTGGCACAGATCTGTTTCAGGTTCTTCCAGATTCGAATCTTCTTGCTGCCCGCTGCTTTTGTAGAATGCTGGAAAGGCAGAGTAATGGAATCACCCTATGGCTAACTTTTTCTTTATTAAATAAGTTTTTTATGCATTTCTAACCAAAATGTTAAACATTAAAAGTTTGAGAAATTTTCAAAGGAAATACTGACTATATGTCAAAGTTGTCTTTTATTCTATGGAGGTTCCTGACTTCAACAAACGCAAACTTTTTACTCACCACAAAGTTGGGATCCTTGAATACATACTGTACTTTGGTCTCAGTGGTGGACTCCTCTGGGGCAGGGCTGGCCGGGTTGGAGGAGGCCATAGTCACCACCGTCTCTCCCTCTACTGCTGGGGTGGGGGCCGCGCTAGCAGCAACCGGCTGCAGTGGAGATAGATGTGAACTTTAATATATCTGTACTAGATCTACTAGGTCTATCTAGTATATAAGATGTGTGACGAGGGATCTAAAATCTAGTAGGCTCTTAATTGGACTACATGTAATAATAAAAATATATTGTAACCACAGTCATAGACATACATGTATGTCTAGGACCATGCTACAGTAGATCTACCTACTTTATTTAGATTCATGGTAGTAGTTAGACTACTTGGCCAAACTGGCAGAATGAATAAACTGGGCCTGCATATAGGCTTATGAAACTTTTTATAACTGAATATCAAAAAGTGCTATTCTTTAGTTTTAAGGTTTAAATATATGGTTAGAATTACAGATTTTTCATATATTCACCTATTTACATGATCTATCACACTCACATATTACCGTAAGTCTCACTGTGCCCCACCTAGCCTAGCCCTAGCGTCTCATTGTGCCCCCTGATTTTTCATAGTGGAGACAATAGGGCCCATTTTATTTCGTCCATGGGCCGAATACCATTGATCACAGCAAATGTGTTGCAAACTCCAAAATGAGGGAAAATGATACACTTTTGAATGTTGACATATAAACGTTTATCCAATACAGAGTTTAGGCCCTATCCCATAGGCTATGGGGAAAATAAACTTCTCTGACTCTGTCTCACTGAGTCACTACACTGGTCTCGCCTACCCTATTATCGCTCTCACACACTTCTCTATACTGAGTTCGTACACTCAGCATCTCTTACTAAGAATCTTAGTGTATTTTCCAGGAGCTAGAATGTTACTTACTGTGACTGGTCGCTTTTTCTTGTTGTTTGGTGTTACCCCTCCGGGGCTAGAAGACCTTTTTGGTGGAGGTTTCTTAGGCCGGGCCGTCGACATGTTGACAATTTTGGTTCTACTCTTCACCGATAGATGGCAGCAGCGTAGGTTTGGCCCAACAGCGACATCTAGTGGCCGCCGACCAAAACTTTTACCCGGTGAAAGTAAGTGGGTTCTTCATTTTTTACCGAATTTATCTAAATTAGAGCTATGACAACACATTAAATGTCTATAGTTACTTTCAATGGGTTGGATATCTTCCTCTTGCGTCCGGAAAAGATGGTGATAATGTACTAAGCAGTAGCTATCCATGCATTTGTACAGAAGTGAGCGATAACGTGTTATGTTGTCCATACATTAGCCATTGGCATAGACCTGGTACGGTAGGCTTGCTGTAGGTCGGGCATACCTAGATCTGTGATGTGTGCCCGAGCATAGATGATGATAGATGCTCGTAGTCGCAGGGACGTAGATCTATACCTAGGCCCTACTCATGGTGGTGCCTTGACATTCTCCCATAGATAATAAGGGACGAGTCATGCACTAGTCATTTATTAAATACTAGCTGCCCCCATGAGGGCTTGTTTTTATTTTTTCACTGTCATAAATTTACACCCTATGGCGGCCGGGCTATGCCCTCTCCCCTACCACTTCAATATCCATCAGTCTCCCCAAGCTGACAATAACCTCGCCCTATATCTCTTTTATCAGAGTATTAATCATCATGCATTTCCTTCTTTCCTTTACATCTTCTACACAAACATCGCAGAAGTATGGCTGATCAAAAAGACAAGAATAGAAAGGGTCGTTTGTCCCTCAACAAAAAAGGCAAAAATGTTAAGCAAAGTGGAACACCCTCCATTGTGGACATGTTTAAACGCCAAGACTCAAGAGCAACAGTTCAACAGGTTATAACAATAGATGATGATATAGAGATCATTGAAGAGACAACATCACCATACTTTTCCAGAGGAGGTAGACAGCGTATAGGGCACGGGGCATCTCCCAAATCTCAGCCTATAACAAGAGACAGCCCACCCCATACAACAGAGGTGGATGGAAGTAGTGTGATTAGCAGTGGTTCTATAAATGTGGACAAAGATAGTGTGGGTGTTGGGCCTACCTCTGCATGCTCAGGACAGGCACCAATAGACCCCCAACCCACACAGAACACAGAGCGGCTCACAGAGAAGGAGGAGTCTGCAGCAGTAGCTAACACGGATAGCCTCAGGGGGGATGTGCTACAAACCTCTAAGAGGAAAGGTTCACAAACATCAACTGAAGGCACTGTGAGGAAACGACTCAAGCTGTCTAGAATAAAACTTCTGCCAAGCCCAAAGAAGGAAAACGGTTCTGAAAGACGTGAGGACCAAGCACAGGATAATGTAAGAGCAGACGCATATTGTACCAAGGATAAGAAGGTAAGCGCAAGCACTCCCCCTGAGGACACAAAGGGAGGGGATGCACCTCCTGCTAAGGGCATAAAGAGGGGTAGTTTATCCCTTAGTAAAGGGAGGGGCAGGGGGAGGGGCAGAGCATCTCATGTAAATAACACACGTGTAAAAGGAACAGACAAGAATACACCCCATACAGCGGGGGAGGGAGGAGGGGATGTGGCTACCATGACGGACAATGCAGGGAAGGACCCAGCTCACTGTGAGACCAGGGATAATGTTGAAACACCCATTGTTGTACACAGTGGTCATGGAGCGGACCCACCCACTAGTAACCCCCAGAGTACTGCACCTCCTGGGGCCGGTAAGGGGGGTGAGGCTACCCCTACCCCACAGGGGCTGGAGGAAGGTGATGCCGCCAGTACAGAGGATGGGGAGGACACCATCTACAAAGTACCGTACTACTTGGAGAACTTCCTGACCATCCTGACCTCGGTGCGGGAGGACGAGTACTACGCACGGCTCTTCAACAAACAAGACGCAGATGTCATGACTGACTTTGATGCACTTACAGGTTAGTTCTTGTTGGTAAAGGGGGTCTTCAAATTGTTCTTAAACACTAGAATACTACCTTAAATAAGCGCCTGTCTGGAATAAGCGCTGGAATTAAAAGGACCACTTTTGATGACCACCCGGTTGTATACTTTAAATATTTTGACAGTGCAGTGTTATATTTTTATCAGAAAAGTTTTTTAAAAAGGTGTTAATTAAGCATAATTATGTGTTAATAATACGACTACTGTAAAACCTCGCATACAAGCCTAACTCGCGTATAAGTCGCACCCCGAGTTTGGGTCCATCCTATAAGCTGCATTTGGATATCTGAATATGGTGACTAGTACTGTACCATAGTGGCTAAAACTCGCGTATAAGCCGCACTCTTACCATGGGCCGATCCTATAAGCCGACCGCCGATCTGGCTCGCGTACTAGCCGCTGCTTCTACATGAGGTTTTACGGTATGTGTACTTCTTTGCAGATGAAGGACAGAAGCTGTACATCCGTCTGTTTCAGCGTAAGTTGCGCTGGCTGCGGGCCGGTCAGATACAATACCCGCAGATCAACGAGCACCTCGGCCCCACCCTACAGGAACTCGTCAACAAGAAGTTTCTCCTGGACGGTAAGGCACACGTTTAACATCATTATATTATAAGTCAATGTCCAAGTTAAATATGTATAACCTTGAGGGAAACCATATATGATATACGTTTTTGACAAAAATATAGTACCAACAAGTCGAGAAATGTTTAGACAATTTGATATACTAGTACATTGCTTCAGGTCACATAGGATAATGCCCAGCGTCCTAGAAGGGAGGAGGGGAGGGCAGATTCCCTTGATAACTCCCAATTATAAATGATCTACCAATGTGTCTATCCAGAGGCTGAGTTGGAGGACCTGAGTGAGGTACTCCATGCCTTACCGGCCCCTGACCTGCGCGTGCTGGCTAAGGGCCTCCGTCTGGCCTCCACCGACCCCCGACCGGCCCTCATTGAGGCTGTACTCAAACACGCGCGGCAGAAGTCTATAGGCGCCTTCTTCACTCTCAAGAACCAGGGCAGCAACGAGAAAAATGTCCTCAAGAGGTCAGTAGTAACGTGTACATGTGTATTACACTTTATATGTACATGAATATGTATATGTCTATTACACTTTATATATGTACATGGATATGTACATGTGTATTACACTTTATATGTATGTGTACATGTACATGTGTATTATAGATTTTGTGGGTTGGATTTGATCTGTTATAATTATTGTATCCTTTACCCTGGTTTTACCTACTAAGTATTCCCAATGCGATGTGCATGTGCTATAATTGTTTAAAGAAGCCCTGATTTAAGAGTTAATAACCAAATCTGGAAAGACGTCCTGAGAGCCCAGGCCTGAGAGATAGCATTGCCTGAGTTTACACTGAGCTTATATATAAATGTAATACAATAATTATTAGTTCAATATTTCGTAGAATAATATCGTTAAACAATAACATTCATTGAGGAAAACTTATTGTTATGATGCATGGTAATATAGCCAATGATAAATAAAAGAACCGCCAACTCCTCCAGGGCGCGCTGCATGTTGGGTCGGTGCTACAAGGTGGGGGAGGAGAGACGCTGGGTGTTCATGCGGGCCATGATGCTCTTCTCACTCCACACCATCACCGGGGACGAGGACGAGTCGGCCAACAACCAACTGTAGGTCACATCCACTCTATATGCACTCAGACAAGTTGTTTGGCAAATGGATGATACATATGTCTACTCTCTGGGATCTAGTTGTTATTATTATAAATTTATAATAGTGTGCCATTGGAAAATGCGCTACTGGAAGCAGAGTCGTATATTAATCCGTAAAGTCCATGGTGCATAGTACAGGATATTACCGGTACTCCGTAAAGTGCATGGTACACGTTACGGCTCTCTCTTAGAGGAGAATGGTATCAGTCATTTTATATTTACCAAGGATACTTACCACTATTTTAATCACATGGAACTGATCTCTATACCATTGCCCTACCATTAATATTTTATTGCATTTTTTTACCCCCCATCCCACCCAGGTTCCAGATGCTACAGACTAACATAGGGCAGCTCACATACCCCCAGTACACGGTGAGCCGGCACACGGAGATGTTCGGGTGCCGTGAGGAGCTGCTCACCTTCTGCTCGGCCGTGCAGGTGGCGGCTGACCTACGCGAGGCGGTGGAGGCAAATAACCTGACCGAGGCGCTCACGCTGTACCAACACGTCAAACCTCAGGCAGACCGCCTCCTCAACGACCACACACTCACTAAGTAAGATACACCAGCTTGATGTATCATAGATTCTCACCTAAAAGCAGCAGCTTGTATGGGAGTCTGAAAGGTAGTGCGGTTTATAGGATTCTCCCAAAGTCGGTGCACGGCTTATACGAGATTGCTAGTAGAGTACAGTACTAAAAAAGCAATTTTCAGACCCCAGGTGCAGCATGTAGTATTTGCCAAAGTTGAGGGTGCGGCTTATATGCGGGTTATGCTTACGATATATGCAAGGATATACTATACTTATAATGCCTATATGCTGGCATACTACCGATAATGCCTTTCTCATTTTAGCCCCTGTTCATTTACATTATTAAGGGTTCTGATAAAAGTTTCAACTTGTAGTCAGCCACTTTTCCAGTCCGTAAAACATCCTGTCCACATAGAGGCAAAACGAGATGCCGCTCGTAGCAGAAGACAGTTGACTGTTGTCTGATACCCGGTAACTATTAACACGACAGTTATTATCTATGTCCCTTCTAGACGCGCGGCGGGGCTGCCTGAACACCTGCGGTGGCTGACGGCGGGGGCGGCCTACACACGGGCCCTGACCTGGGGCGTGGAGCTGCTGCAGAAGTCACGTGACTACCGGGCGGCGGTGCAGCAACTACAGGAGCTGCTCGCACAGAGGACCTACAACACTGACTACCGCGGCAGGTGGTACGAGCGGCTCGCACTCAACCTGCAAACGCACCTCAAGCAGCCAGACAAGGTGCGTCTGTTAGCCAAACTATGCAGAATTTAACCCTAAAAATACTAAGTATATCAACATTTATTTTATCGTTAAATGTGAAAAAAGAGAGTGGCATTCATTTTGATTCGCAGTTCTAACTGATGGATTTAAAATGTCAATATAGTAAATAGTGCCTGATATTTTCATGAAGGTTATCTATTGATACTAATCAGTCGTGGTCTTGTGGGTATCAGGCACTGGAGGTGATCCGCGAGGGCCTGGAGGACCCGTGTGTGCGGGTGGGGCACCGGCTGGCTATCTGGCAGCGGGCACACAAGATGTGTACCACCGCCTCGTTAAAGAAGCTGCACCACCACTGGGACCACTTCCAGCACGACCCCATGGCCGCCGTCAAGGACGCACCCAAGGTAACAACACACTCCATGTCTTGATAGTCTTGATGTCATCTAATATTGCTAGCCAGGAATGCCAGTTTTTCTGCTTTTGTAAGAATTGGTGCATTTTCTTTCCAATAATTTCTCTTGATTTATGCTAATTTATTGCAGAAAGTTGCTTCTTATCGACCAGGGAGTGGGATCTTTCCTAGCACATATGAATAGATTTAATGGTATTATTCTAAGCAGATCCACTCAACAGACGCATGTCACAGCTTTTCGAAATGTTCTGATATGTAGTCGCACAGCCATCCAAAAGATATTACCATACCAACAGTTTTCATACTTTACAAGTATTGTAGTTGCTCCTGCTGCAGATATTAGGCTACAGTGTTATACAATGATTCATGAAGGGACCACCTTGCTGGTGATTAGATTCAAGCTGCAGCTTTTCTCCCCGCAGGTTACCATCGAGGGTCGTCAGATTTCGGTGCCCGGTACACAGACTCTGAGTTCATGGTGCACCGAGGACTCCGGCTCGGGGGAGGTGACCTTCATACGTCACGTCGAGGACGTCGCTTTACGTCACTACGCTCACCATGGCTACCCACAAGGTAACCTCCTTAGTTCTCATACCTCTAACATATCCACTCCCATCAGTCGCTTCCACTATGTAGCGTTAACATGGAGAGCCCTAGACTCAGGCTCAGGCAGGGCAGGTGTCTACATATCAACCAGCATCTCAAAGCTTTAATTCCCAATTCTTCATTATCAAAAAAAAGAAAAAGCAACATTTCTTTATTTATAAACCATCCCCCTACTGTTGTCTGTATGTTGATGCAGGTCTACATGGGGAGGGAGGTACCTTGTCGGTGCTGCTGTCGTTGTTGTTCTGGGACGTGTTATTTGCTGATGTGCCCGATGTCTTCATCAACGCGTACCAGACAGCGCCCCTGGACCTCTACACCGACCGCTTCTATACAGCGCGCCAGCAACAAACCGACCAGCGCCTTAAGTGGCTGGCAGAGGCTACTCTAGAGGTAATCTTTCTTTTATTCATTTTCAAATTAGTGTGAATTATGTTATCAGTATTGATTTAGGCTTGTACACATAGTTGTGTCTACATCCAAGAAAATATAGGAGTTCCTTTTAATAGCGAGATGCAAAGGGAAATTGCAGATCAATATAAGTTTGTTTCATCCTCCATATCAATCATAATATTTATCATGTTTTATCATATGTTCAAATCTAATATTTTAGGAAATCAAAAAAGAAATAACGCAAAGCTGGACGATACACGAAAACACATTATGTGTAGGACTCAACTGGGAACGTTTCGAAACTGTTGATGATGCCAATGTGAGTTATAAACCCATGAAATTAAAGTTTTAAAAAACGGCCCCATTGACTTTGCATCGCTTGTCGGGTTCCGGTACTAAATATGACATAACTGAAATGTTCTGTTGTAATGTCAATTATAAAATGTTCCATCATACAACGATCCTCACATTTGTTCACAAATGATGATAATGTTACTGCTGATGTGCTTCTTGCTTGCACTATCATTTGTTAATATTGAGTTGTATTATTTCTTTACGTTAGGGTCTGGTGGGTTGTATTGGAGGTGGCCACCTTTCACAGATCTTCTCTCGGATGTTGAAGAACCTGAGGTTTACACGTAGTGGGTTTCCTGACCTTATTGTGTGGAACACAGAAACCAAACAGTTCAAGGCAAGTAAAATGGTTCACATACTTATGGAGGGTTACTATTTTTACTTTGGGCATGGAAGCGTGAAAAGAGTTCAGCTGCTAGTGCCTCTATTTAATAGTCCAGCAACAATTCCGTCTAAAACAAAGGTCTCTCCTCATACCTTTTCACCAAGAAGAGATGTATATATACCGTTATACATGATAAAACATACTAGATAAAAGAGATGATGTAGCACAAGTTGTTACTTGTCTATTATAGCAGTGTACCTCCTGTACGTTAATGTATGTGTGTCTGGTGTGCTTGTAGGTGGTGGAGGTGAAGGGGCCTGGAGACAGACTCTCTACCAAACAGATCCTGTGGTTGGACTACCTCAACACTATAGGGGTGGAGGCAGAGGTCTGCTATGTGGTTGGTAAGTACTCCTTCAACCCGACTACCATAACAGAGTAATAATACCGTAAAACCCCACTTTTAAGATGACCCCCGCTAAAAACTTCTTTTTTTTTTTTTTATTATCATCTATTAAATGTGGTAATGTATTTTAGAACCTTTAGAAACTCACTCCCCCTTGGCTTGGGGATTTAGATTGTAAATGACCTGGAAGAATTCTCAAGGTATGTGCATGTATACGCTTTTGATATACTCCCAATAAACCTGAAGACGACCCACCAACACCAAAAAAAATGTCCGAACAGTGTATATATAACACTACTGTACATTAATCGAATCAGTTCGGTTGGTTCAGTGTTAAGACTGTTAATATTGATTATAAAACGCATTTCTGTTTTTTTCCTCAGCTGTAGGAGCCAAGAAACTACGGTGATCCAAACAAGAGAATCTATCAAGAATTTTTCATACCAACCGACGTCTTTCAACATTCCAGTGAAACCATAACTTTTAATGTGATGGAACAAGTGACTGGATACATATTGCATTAAATCATTATACATTGTACAAAGTATTCAGGGCAGATTGGAGGTCATTTTTTGATAACTCCAATGATTGTATATTTTCAAACCAGCTATTACTGTGTAATCTATGCTTTGTGTAAGAATAAAGCGAAGGCTTAACTTCTTTATATCAATTGTATTCATGATAATTTATTACATAACAACGCGTTGGAGACGCCAAGCCTGGTGACATGGTGGTAGATATTTAGTAACTAAGCTGTCCTTGTGTCATCCTCCATGAGGCTATAAGGCCTTGCTCGTTGGGCAACATTGGGTCTTCCTTTGTCAGTTATTTCAGGGTGGAATTGACGCCCACAACATCCAGAAGATGGCGACGTAATTAGGAAAGTGTTGCCATTTCTGTCGGGAATGCATGTTTCCTCCTATATTTGGTTATATTATAATGTACATAGTCAACTAGTGACGCTTCTTCTTTTATTGCCAAAGCAAACTGGAATTGAACAGAAAGTTTACAAAAATTAGGGAGTTGCACAAATACATATTGCATAGACAAGAAACATATATTGAATTGCGCTTGATTGTCCATCATATAATAAAGCATACATGCACAATCAATTGAAGTTATATAATAAAGGTACTGGCCACATGTCTTAGCAATGAACGGGCTGGATTGAGATTTCTACTCTTACTGTCTATCTACTACCTTAAACATCTGTATAACCGGTAGGTTGTACATGAACCAGAACCAGAGCGAGTTATATCTTATGCAGGTGCGGGTTATATTATAGGGTGTTATCAAAGTCCACAGGTACCAGTTCTATGCAGGATGCGGGTCATATCCTGGAATATTACCATACTTTAAGTGTTTGCTACTCACCTCAATACTGATAGTGGCGGCATTCCTGGTTCTGCACCCTTTTTGAAACCTGAAAAGATGGAGACACTATGAAAGTACATGTACATGCATGTATGACACGTCTATCGGACAAGTTTAACTTGTATATAATATTTTTATCTTGATATTTCTAATGAATTGTCGTAACCTTATTATCGCTGATATTTTCCCTGAAAGTCTGAGCATAGCTATACAAACTACCCTAAGGCCAGACCAAAACAAACAGTTGGTCAATAGATTTCGGGCACCTTATTTTCGGAAATGGATTTTTTTGTCAATGGATTTCGTTCGTCTCATTTCTTTTAAAAATCCCAATGGTGGATGTAAGGGCCCAGGACATGGGTAATTGCATCTATTGTGAGTCTTTTTCTGTGAATTTAAACATTTTCCAATCAACTTTATAAGCTGCCAATAAAGAAGCATTACAATTTGTATTCATTTACATAAAATAGTATTAAATGCGTTAAAATTAAATCAATATACATGAGTTAATATGGCCTGTGTAGATTGCAAATAGCATGTGGAAGATCTGGCGAAGATCTGTGCATAAAAAAAAGTTCAGTAACACTGGTTTAAGGTGGGTCGCTACCTCTTGAATGTGAACACACTGCGCAGGTACCTGCGCATATAGCTTAAATGTATCAGAATGAGCTAATATTGCATAATCTGATGGATATACATGCTGAATAAGCCATGTTAAAAATTTGGGAGATTTCGAGCAAAATTGAGCATTTTATTGAACTTTGAATATTTGATGTATTTGTAGCCAATGATATTTGTTATTTTTATCAAAAGTTAGAACATTGAACCTTTTTACCATTAAATCAATATCTAGAATGATATAGATATAATTAAGTTACTTAAAGTAATCAAGGGTATAAATTGTAGCCATTTTTTACCCTGATTCTAGCCATTTTACACTTTATTTTTAGCTTTAAATGTGAGATTTAGACCGATTTTGCTATACTTTTAAACTTCAAAGGCCAAAAAAACTAAAAATATGCCCGGGACCCCCTATCAAAATCACTTTCATATGTTAGCAAATGATCTGAACTATTTTCTGAGAGAGTTTAAAAAGATTCTGTTAATTTTAAATACTACTTTTAGCCAATAAGGCTACAAAATAATAGCAATTTATTCCTTTTCTTTCCCGAAACATCAAATTTTTACCCAAAATGCCATGGCATACAATGGTAAAATTATTTTGGCAGTAAGTAGAACATATAGGCATTTCACCTGTGAAGATTTACATTTCTGTGCATAATGGTTGATATTAAAAAAAATTATTGAAGTTTTCATACTTTTTTCTCATTTTTAGAGAAAAATTAAAATACTTTAATTTTTCAAAATTCTGTATCTAAAAAAGTAGGTCGGGACCCCCCATTTTTCTTTTCATTTTCCGATTCTATATGATTTAGACTGCATGTAGAAAAAAAATAGGGAGATTCTGTTAACTTTGATCAAAGGGTAGCGACCCACCTTAACTCAATGAGTCGACCTACAGCTGGTCAGATATACTAGCCTAACTAAGTAATCCCCCTGAAGAAGGGTGCAACTTTTATTGCCACACCCCCTTGAATATTCCCTAAGCCTAAAGGGAATTAAGGATGGACACGGCCTCACTGCGCAGAGCACTCATGACTAGAGTATATGTATAGGTGATTTTGTTGAGAAATTCTAAAGCTCTGGCCCGACACCAGTTTTCAAAACAGTTGTAGAGTAGTGGGGGGTATTTTCGGCCACTTAAGCTTTAATCTGCTACCACACATGGAATTATTTATTGAAAACATTCTTGATGATTGGTGAAGTCAGTTAAGGTATTACCAACATATTTGGAGAGGTGGCACAAAAATATCAACTTTACTGGCATTGTGGCCAGCATTTGCTATTTATGCAGGTTTAGGGGGGTATTTTCAGCCAGGGGAGGGTATTTTTAGCCAGGTGGATGATATTTTGGTGTTAATTAAAAGTTGAGTCAGATACAAAATAGGTACATTTATCTCATTGATCTCCATCAAACAGATTTTTATTCTGACTTCACTTATAAAAAAAAGGTGAAATGTTCAACCCAACTATTCAGGGCCTGCCCTACATATGGATGATAGTGGTATGTCTATATACATGTGTTAGCTCACCCCAAAAATGTAGATCTAGGTCTCAAAATCTATTCAAAATGAATATACCACACAGGAAACTACATATTTTCTATACAAACTGCTCCATAAATAATGATATGGTTAAATGTGCATATTGAATGTGTTTGCAAGCTGAGAAAAGCTGTTACCCATTTTAAAAGGTGTTATGGGTGCTCTTTACAGCATAAATACTGCATGGTGGCCGAAAATACCCCCCACAGTTGAATTATGGCACCTATTTTCGGCCACCCCCCCCCCCCCCTAAACTAGGGATGGAAAATATAAATATAGAAAATTTCTACTAAAATATAAGGTGGAACTTTAACATACTAAGCAAGACCTGAATTTTAATGGAATTTCACTATATGAATACCCTTAGGCAACTGGTGAGTTTATATTGATGTATTAACGGACATGTTAAGGTTCTCATGTAATGGCCAACAAATCTAGTGGTCTCTCTATAAATGAGGAAATTTATACTTGATTTGGGTAACCTGGGTACCCTTTCATTTTCAGGAAACAAAAACAATGCTTTTAGGTGTCTTCTGAAAAAAAGTACATGATGTATCTTCCAAAATGTAAGGGAGTGTTCATTATTTATGGCAGGGGGGGGGGGTGAGCATTTGAGGGGGGGGCAATTTTTTTTAGGGGTATTCAAGTCAAGTTCAAGTTTCAAGTTTCAAAATCATTTTATTTCCAAGAAGTTTTACAGGTCATCTTTTCAGTTGGTCTCTTGGTATTTTCTCCTTGGCGAATGACTGTGGTAACCATTCAAAAGTTAATCCTCACAATAATAGTTCAAAGTGTATATACTCATATAATATTGAATCCACATACAAGTACCTCAAGCTAGTTAAAACATTTCCATTTTCACAACTCTATACAGAGGCAGGATAAGTGCATTTCTCCTACTTTATGTTATTTTCAACTGTACGTTTGACATTCATATTCAAAGGGGGGACCTTTTTTTTTAACCCTATTCTTAGGGGGGGGGCCTTTTTTTTTAGGGGTATTCCGAAAAATGTTGCGAATTTTAATAGTACATTGAAATGTCTCGAATTTTGGTAACAGCCTGTGTTATATTTTACCAAATTACGTCAATATTTTCTTAAATTTTCTAAAATTTTCCTCAAACTCCCAGCAAATTCAGGGATATTGATAGGATTTTTTTTAATGGGACAATGGCGCACTCCTTAGCAAGAACAATGCGCCATTTTGAGAGTTAATGGGCCATCATAGTTCCCACTATAAAATACATATAAATATATAGTAACTAAATTGGACGTACTTAGGCCTGCTTACTGCAGGAAAGGGCATATACTAGCCATATAGTGACATTTGTAAAGTAAGTTACATGTATGTACTAGTATTTGCAGATCATGATGACGAACACATTAGTTCAGGAGAATTTTGATATTTCCTCTGATGGGTTTAGAGGCATGTTGCTCATACAATGCATTCTGGAGGGGGGGGGAGTGTTGAGACATATTGCTACCTACAGTTTGAGGATCTGAGGGCACACATCTGTTTGGAAAATTGAAGGATTCATGAATTCTACCTTTAATTGTGTTCTGTGTAGCTTTTGGGGGGCGGGAGGGGCCCTCAATATTGCCTGTGTCACAATATCTTGCACAAGCCATTTGCCTTCTACACAGGCCACATCGACCCATATATATATATTGATGTCATATAGCGGGGTTCATACTACTTTATTTAAATGATACAAATTGTGATGCATCACATAATTTAGGCATAACTTCAGGAGAACTTTGAAATTCTACACTGATATTCCTAGGCTCCCTATACGCCCAACCTCTCAGTCACTAGTGCCTAACCTAGTTAGTCATTTTTTGGATCCCTATACGCCCAACATAGGTCAGTTATTATTGTCAGGTTGGTCAGGACTGACCAACCCACCTTAGTCTTTTTATTTCCAGGGGGAGCCACCGAGTGGTCATGACAGGTGGCCCCAACTAGTGGTATACAAATACAACACACCAATGATGAACCTAGGTTAGCCACTACTGACTGACCCCTCAGTCATTTTTGAATATAACTTTGCCATTATGACTAACACTCATATGACCAACCTAGGATAGTCTGAACTGACTAACCCTTTCAATCTATGGATTTTCAGTGTACCTATAGATGGGTGCATTCTGAGGAGTTAATGGGAACCATATATTGCTCCAAGAAAATTTTGAAAAACTGGTGTTAGATTTGGAAATGCTGAGGAGTTTTAACTCTGGTTCTAATTGGAATATTTGAAAAATTCTTTCAGTTTTAGAAAGCCCATGCGCCATAGGGCGCACCTATAGGTATCTCAATGCGCCATTCTGGATTTTAATGCGCCTATGGCGCAGGGCGCGGCCCTCTCAATATCCCTGCAAATTTCTCACTGCATTACATTTGACACTCAGAATAGCCCACCGTTTTGTCAGTCTTCAAAAAAGTGCCGGCCTCATGTAAGCACTGAGGGTAAGGGAGCTTCCAATTTATAAGCACTGGGGTCCTTAAACTCAATGGTATGTAAGTGTCTGAGGTTTGACTATTATCACTCACCAGCGGCAGCGAGTATCATGAGACGTTTACACTAAAACACCTTACAATTGGATGTTTTTGTTGCAAGGTAGTAAATTGTAGGTAAAAAGTGCCCAGGATTAAATGCATACAATTAGTAGACACCAACATCGTTTTTGTAATAAAGTTGAAAACGATCCAGGGTGAGGGGGGGGCGCTATTTTTTCAACCTATTCCGAGGGGGGGGGGGGGGCTTTTTTTTCAACCTATTCCGAGGGGGGGGGGCAATTATTTTTGACGTATTTGATTTGCCAAACGCTCACCCCCCACCCCTGCCATAAATAATGAACACTCCCTAATTGGGTAGGACCATAATAAGGCCAGAGTGGCCGAAAACACCCCCCCGGCCGAAAATACCAGCCAGTACTCTACTTTCCTCAATTCTTAACTAAATGATACAATTGAAGCCACGGTGTGAGGAAAAGCGTGACAAAGGGGGTTGGGGGGATGTTGAAAATGGTCCATATTTTGGTGACGTTTAAATCTATTGATGGCACCAAAATATATGGATCTAATATGGGCTGTCACTCTGTCAGTGTCAGTGTCACTGAGTGACTGACACTCTCTCATCAGATGAGCGATAATGTAAGATTGTACC
>CANHQG010000400.1:0-32211 GCA_947462335.1 Harmothoe impar
CCAGACCCGCTCCGCTACCGCCGGTTCCCGAGTCCAGATCCGCTCCACTACCGCTGGTTCCCGCATCCAGACTAGGTCTGCTACCGCTGGTTCCCGAGCCCAGACACGCTCCACTACCGCTGGTTTGCGAATCCAGACCCGCTCCACCACTGCCGGTTTGCGAGTCCAGACCCGCTCTACTACAGGCGGTTCCCGAGTCCAGACCAGCTCCACCACTGTCGGTTCCCGAATCCAGACCCGCTCTGCTACTGCTGGAGTACAGACTAGGTCTGCCACTGCCAGTTCCAGACACTAGACCCACTCCACTGCTACTGGTCACAGTGTGTAGAAAATGCAAACCAGGTGCTGTGCTGAAACTCAGCAAATTCCATGTCTGGAATGTAACTTATGCTATGATTGTGGGTCTTGTTTTTACCCATTCTGTTTACCTTACATATTCTGTCAACATCTTATTAATGCTGTCTACTTCTAGTTACGTCTAACTTGTGTGTGTGTGTGAATGTACCTATTTATTTGTGCGTGAAAGTTGAATAAAACGCAAATACTTTATATTATTTTGTTCTGTTTTATATTCTCATTGCCTAGGCTCCCATAGTTGATATCTCTTAAAACGCGCCATCCCCCCCCCCTCCTTGTGTCATTGTGTCGAATTTTAGGTACGGTATATAAGAAATTATTTCCTGGGTTCGTCGATTTTTAGAAAGGCCTTAAAGGGCTGTGTCGCCCATGTCGAATTTTACCGATGTAGAGGCACTACTATTGCAATGCCTAGTATAGCCGGGGCATGGCAACCGTGAGACCAACCCTAAAAAAAGGTCAAACCCAAAAGGTCAAGCCGAAAAGGTCAAAAATGGCCGGAAACCCCCTTTGCTCCCCCCACCACTTGCCACGCCCCTGGAGTGTAGTATTGAATTACTACCCGTGCGATGGGTAATGATATCCTACGCCCAAAAAAAACACATTAATGTATATGGAAGTCTTACTATTCATTTTCTTCACCCCTGCATCAACTGCAGATTCATACAAATATATAGTGTTTACCCGTCTGAGAAAGTGAGTACTCAGATTTAATAAATGTTCCAGCATTTACAAGCGGGTTTCATAAAGGACCAATTTCATGACCGGTAGCATCCATATAGGTACAGTTTGACAACCAGGTGTGGCTGAGCTCAGCATAGCAGCGGGTTCAGGTACAAGTCTACAACTTATTATCCTTGTAGTTTCAATCCAACATATATATATAAACTGATATGTATTGATTCAACACAGTTAGCTCTAGGCCTGCCTCGACAGTCATATGAAACGGCCCATACTTTGGGCAAGGTGTAACTATGACTATCTGGCTGGACTCATTTGATATAAGTTCGGTTTCATTAGTCACCATCCACGAGCCTTAGTGAAACGGTTTGGGTACGATTGATTAATTGGTATATTCGTCATTATAATTCCTCAATAAACCAGTCATCCAGATTACATGTGTTGCGGCTTTCCTGGTTATTTCATCTTAATGACTGCACCAAGTACCGTTGCATATTGTCATCCACCTTAGCGACAATAGATACACTTCCTCATTATCATGAATACCTTATATACAAGTTACTGATATGTATGAACTCCAGGCATAATATGATCTCTCCCATATTTCGGTAAACTCCACTGCTCCAGTTATATCTAGACTACGCCTCCTGGTCTAATAGACATCTTAATCACATCTATATGCACACTTATCTCCTTAATTATCCAACACACATACTCCTCAGGAGTCACTGAATAGCACCTGTTCTCCTAGGTCCAGGGATGAAAGTCGACTATGTCAAAAAAACTTGAAGATATAACATACCTTATAACAATATTATAGAACACTATGAATGTATATCTAGTGCTGTGCAGCAGGATTTGTCATGTCTATATTCTCCTGGACATCATCTCCTGCTGAGGAGAAGCATTTGTCATGTCTATATGGTTATGGATGTTATCTCCTGCTGAGGAGAATGAGAAATCTGTCCATACACTCTCCATGCATAGCACCTTAGTTTCAGTGGCTAAGCCTCATGTGAAGAGTGTAAATGCATAGGACTATAGAGGAGAGAGAGGGCTTCAAGCTTTCTCAAGTTAACTTGAAATTGGCTAAGAAAAACTTGACACTGAGATCAGTGTGGTGTAGCCTGTCTGTGTATATTTAGGACCACTGAGGATGAACCAGTGATGATTCTGATGTTTTATCATAGGATTACACACACAAAATAAGTTTGATTGAGTTTATATTGAGTAATTATCAAATATATCCTAAGAGAGCTAACAGCTAAATATCCTGATTATATTTTTTTGTGATTGAAAAAAAAACTTGATTTCAGGGAAAAGCTTGAAGACTTTCATACCTTAAAGGTCGTATAACCGGCGCCTATCCCTAAACTGGCTCCCACTCCCCTTGTCTACAGCTTATAACCTCTATTCTGTACTTCCAGATCTCGCCGCTCGTCGGCTTCCGGCTGTGCTTCGTCTATTCCCAGTCTTCGATGTTCCTCGACCTGCGTCATCCCCGCGCCCATTGGCTAAGCTCCTTTCGCCTGGCTGTTACCGCCATTTCCATATGCTACTGACATGGCCCCGAGCGGCCCGCGTGCCTACTATCAAGTGTTCCTTGCTATCTACGCGTCTCCCTGGTCTAGATCTAGACTGGCGGGTCTCCCCTACCAGCTGTTCAGCCCGCACCATATTCTACGAGCCACCACTGGTTAGGCCTTAGAGCCCTGGCCACAATATGACTATACTCGACCCGATGTTATGAACTATTGCCCATATTACGGCTCTTATCATTGGTTTCCTTTATTTATTTGACTTTCCATCCGTTTCGAGTTATGCTTATCTCATATAACATCTCTGGGAGTAGTATAGTATGTATCGGAACGGGACTATAGTTAAGTACTGTTTATTACTCAATCGACCTGCAGCCAATCAGAGGCCTCCATTTGGTCACGTGACCGGAAGTGACCTACTTAGGGGATTAGTGGTGACGTCACGTGACCTAGTTAGCCAATCAGAGGCCGCCATTTGGTCACGTGACCGGAAGTGACGTCATATGACCTACTTATGGACCGGAAGTGACGTCATATGACCTACTTAGGGAACCGGAAGTGAGGTCATATGACCTACTTTAGGATCATGTGACCGGAAGTGACCTGATGAGTCACGTGACCGGAAGTGACGTCACATGACCTAATGGCCAACCGGAAGTGAGTGACCTCATTGAGGATCACGTGACCGGAAGTGACCTGATTGATCACGTGACCGGAAGAAGAAGAAGTGACGTCACGCGACTTAATGAAGAGATGAGCGTCTTTAAGGGGTCACGCGCTTTAAAATGTGATATCTTTTTTTTTGGAGGAGGAGGAGGAGGAGGAGGAGGAGGAGAAGGAGAGGAGGAGGAGGCGAGTCTCTTATTTTTTTCGGTAAACTAATAAAAAACACTACGATATAAGTTTTTGTTTTTTTTTCATTTTTTATTGTTTTACGAGCGACTGGAAGTGACTTATTGAACTAGGTAGAAGCGTTCTTTAGAGTGTATAAGGGGGGGGGGGAGGGGAGGGGAGGGGAGGGAAGGGGAGGAGGGCCCCTTTAAGATGCATGGGGAGGGGGGCGCTTTTAGGATGCATGGGGCGGGTGGGGGGGAGGGGGGGAGGGGGGAGGGGGGCACTCTAGGGGGGTGGGGGGGCACTCTAAGGGGCGTTTGTCTCTTTTAAGAAAAAAAGAAAAGAAAAAGATTTCAATCGAGAGACACGCTTCTTCCTCTCGAGAGGAAGAAGCGTGTCTCTTCGTTTTTTTTTGTTTATCACGTGCCTCGATGAGGCGATCAGCTGCGACTGGAGGAAGTGACACTTTAAGAGGGCGCGCGTCTTAATTGTTATGATATTTTTTTTTACTTACTAATAAAGAAGACGTATGAAAATAAAACACAACAATTCACATGTCCGTCGTTCTCGTTGTTTCTTGCTTGATAAAGTCAAGTAATATCGCGATGCCGAGGTCAAACTTTCCCATGTCCTCAGTCAACACTCTAAGGAGTTCAAAAGGTGTACCGCCGGCACCGTCAGCTTCATCTTGCCACATTTTCAACACTCGGAAGGCCCACTCAGCGGGACTTCCTCCGTATTCGCATTCTTCAGCGATCTTATCTAACCTCTCAGGCGACAATTTTAAATGGTCCCCCACCTCTTTCCACCTGCTACCTAGACGTCTGCCGAGGGTGCCCAAGTGCTTATGCATCGCGCGCGAGTCGGGGTTTTCGAAATCCAACCCCTGTCTGTGGAGAAGGGACATCCACTGAGCCAACAGTTCCACGCGTCTAATGCGGGTGAAGACGCGACCGAGCTCTCCCCATCTATGACGATGCGGGGTTTCACCCCACCAGACTCGGAACATCGCCGTACACAGCTCCTTCTGTGTCTTGACACTGCGCTCTACTAGAGCATCCATACGGGCGGCGGTAACTTTTAAGCTACTGCCCAACTCTCTCCAACAGCCGCTCAACTCTTTACCTAGTTGACGAAGCAAGGCGTCGCTATAGGCTAACCGCCGCTGTCCTACCTCTCTGTTCTCCCCATCGGTCTGCCTCGCGCGTCTCACGTCGTCAAGCCGCATTAACTTTTTTTCAGGTGGACAAGGCGGTGAAGGCGAGCTTGAAAGTGGAATAGCTTGAGCCATCTCGTCTCGTCTTGGCGGCGGCGGCGACGGCGGCGGCGGCGGTGGCGGCGGCGGCGGTGGTGGCGGCGGTGGTGGTAGTAGAGGTTACTGTGGTCAGAGGCGATATGGTTTTTTTCCAACAGAAATCAGAGCTTTTATACAGAGGGAGTTTAATCCCATTTCCAACAGCACTCCAGCTGTCTAGCGACCTGTCCGCATGACGCTTTTTCAACCGCTCTGCTCCTTAAGAGCTTAGATGACGAGGGGTATGTCATCGCTATCCGTGGAGACCAGCTGAAAACGGTGTTTCTTCCTCATCCATAGCCTTACCTCCTACCCCCTACCTGAGGACGTCTCCCTCCCTCTGACATTCATTGTAACAAACGTCAGAGGTCAGGTGAAAATCGGATTTTTTTCATGCACAGCCTTAGTCAGCTGTCACCCCTCCCTATTGAACTAGCCGGCCGCCGCCTGGCCGGCCCGGTCTACTCACCACGGCAGGAGGTGGTGATTTTTTTTTGTCTTACACTTAAGTCGCTCACCACATGCACACGCCTCTACTCACAGACAGACACGTTCGTCTTAGGGGGGTCCTGCTTCACGCCACACGCCTCCTGTAGTTTTTTTTTGTATACACACTCTAAGCTCATCACCTTTAATCCTTTATACAGCTAACGCGCGCTGAATGGCTGAACAGGGTGGTAAGTGGCTTAGCTCATGACAGTGGATCCCTCAAAAAAAAAGAGGGGAAAGGGATCCAGCTGAAAACGTCATACCTTATGTCTTTGTGAATGGCCGCCGGTCAGTCGACGGCAGCAACCGCTTAATCCTTTATACAGCTAATGCGCGTTGAATTGCTGAACAGGGTGGTAAGCGGCTTAGCTCATGACAGTCGATCTCTCAAAAGGGGGGAAAGGGATCCAGCTGAAAACGTCATGCCTTATGTCTTTTGTTTCTCTTTGTGAATGGCCGCCGGCCAGCCGGCGGCAGCTGAACAGGGTCAGTAAGTAGCTTAGCTCTAGAAGCGAGAAGGCGTATATAAGGGGCCTGGAAACCTCCATTCACTCACTCATTCTTTTGCTGCTCTCTACAGTCACCACCATGAGCAAAAGACAACACCTAGCGCCGTCCAAGAACAAGAAGACTACGCGGAACAGCGCTCGTTTAGCGTCAGTGCCTCCTCTTGCTACTGAAAATGAGACTACCGCCGCAGCCGCTTGGTCTTATCACCCTCCCGCTGTAGCGAGCGCTCGCGGCAGTAGTAGTAGTAGTAGCAGTAGTAGTAGCAGTAGTAGTAGCAGTAGTAGTAGCAGTAGTAGTACTAGTAGTAGTAGTAGTAGTAGTAGTAGTAGTAGTACTACTGGTAGTAGTCGTCGTGCTAGCGACGTTGTTACACTCGCGACGGTACACGTTGCTGCTAAGCGCGCTGCCGCTGCTACTGCCGCCCCGCCTGCTGGTGATCCTCGGGCTGCGGCTGCTGCGGCTGCTGCTACTGCTGCACCTGCTACCGCTGCGCCTGCTACCGCTGCGCCTGCTGAGGCTGCTGCGCCTGCTACTGTTGCGTCTGCTGCTGCTGCTGCTGCTGCTGCTACTGCTGCTGCTTCTGCTGCACCTGCTGCTACCGCTACTACTACTGACGACAACGCTCCTGGCACAGCGCAGTACTGGCAACCGGGTTTTTACCTCCCCACTACTGTTGATGACTTTGATGACCTGCCGCACGTTGCACAGCCCCTCTCCTCCACCACTACATCGACCGACGCCCTCGACGCCGCTCGCGCTGAGAGTGACAGCTATTCGGACACTCAGCCCCTAAACCGAGAAGAAGAGGAGGAGGAGGAGCAACAGGGTGAGACAGAGAACGACGCTGACGACGAGGCGTACGAACAACCCGAAGGGAAAGGGGTGGGCGGTACGTTTTTCGGCTCCCCTCTTCGACCTTTCGACCTCACTTCCACTAGTAGCGCCCCGTCCGGTCCGTGGCGACTGCCCTCACCGCCACCTTACGAGGGCGGCGGCGCTTCATCTTCTACCGCTACACTCAGCACCGACGGCGTGTGGCTGCTCTGTTCCAACAACGAGGCCTCGGATACCACCAGCGCTGACGCTGCTCCTGCTATCGGTTCTGCTGCTGATTCAGCTCACGCTGATGGTGTTACTCATCCTGCGGGTGTGAAACGTTCTAAGGTGAGTTCCAGAACAACAAGGCCTAGTAAGAAGAGAAAAATACAAGAAAAAGAACGAGATGGACGAGAAGAAGCAGAGAAAACCTTCTCCCGTCTTCTCGGGTTAGAGTTCTGCTTAGACGGAGCTTTGACGCTGGAGATCTGGGAGGACGTGGCTAGACTGTCTAGGAGGCCGCGCTACACAAAAGACGGCCAGGTGAAAGAGGCGTCTCTGACCAGAAGCAAGCGAGTGCACTTCACGGCCGAAGCGCTGCGCGAGCTAATAGCACGCATCGCCGATATCCGCGCAGTGGTGCGCATACGCGACACAGCGGCCGCGCAAGGAAAACCTAATCACACCCCCTGGTTCGCAGTGCTGGATGAGGAGGGCGAAGTGTACGCAGCTGTGAGCTACTACAGCGGTAACAACCTCGTCCACGTGCGCAAGTACGAAGGTCCTGACAAAAAACCCACACAGCAGGGAGTGACGCTGTCCGCCAGAGCGCTCAAAGAGTTGGATGACAAAACAGAGATCATTCTGAAATATCTCGGCATAGATTCGGAATGAGAGACGCTCAACGCTCACGCGCGCACACACACACACACACAGAGCGTTTGACGTACGCTGTATGAGACAGACAGCCGGATACACAGACAGCAGACAGAAAGATAAATAGATAGATAGATAGACAGATAGATTGATAGATAGATAGATAGTTAGACGGCTAAGTAGTTGGTAACTGAGTGAAAAAAAAACACAGTACGTATGCGAAAAGTGTTTCAAAATGTTTAAAAGACCGTACAACCACGAGAGACACGTAGAAAATTGTAGAGTAGTACCTAAGTTTTGCCCTCTATGCGGCGAAGGCGATTGCCGAAAGATCGCCTGTCGACACGAATCTCTGGACGGGGTGACCGTCCCTCCGCGCATATGTGCTGTACCGAACGGGGAGGAAACGTTCACGGCGAATTGGCCTGCGATACAAACGGGCGTCAGGATGCACGGGACTCGCGTGAGTGTAACAAACTTCAGGCTACCAACCGGCGAGTTGAGTGACGCTGTAGATACTATGCGTCGCATTCACTTGACACAAAGATTCAGATACAAAGTGGGTTTCTCGGTAGGCTTACTCTTACAACACAGAGAAGACAAGAGCAAACTGCGCTACTTTCACGCCTCCCAGAACAACGCAACTCTCATACAACCGCTCCCTACTATATCTAATTCAGAAACTTTGGAAGAGCTCCTCTCAAAGATGGAAAACACCGTCGCTTGCGAGGAAGTACGGAAACTTTGCGACGCTGACACCAAGTGGCACGTTCTTTTTCCTACCAATTTGAACATTTGCGTTTACATGGGACCGGGGGAATTCCCCATAGGCGGTAGGATCACTCAGGCCGGTCGAGTTGGAAAGAGAAGCGGCGTGTTAGATTTTCCCAACAAGGACAACCTCTGCATCTTCCGCTGCATTTCCTTTCACTTATACAACACCAGCAAGCGCGCTTCAGATTTGTTACGTCAGTTCTGTCCCGCTGCCACACCTGAATCCTTTCCGGGTCTGAACATCCGCGACTTACCCGCGTTAGAGAACTTGTTTGACGTACAGATAGCGGTTTACACCGCGTCGCGTCAAGTGCCGGGGCGGAAGTTGAGAAGACGCGTTACTCTGATCAGACCGCCTTCCAGAACTCTGGCCGCCCGAGGTAAAGTCAACCTACACCTGACGGCGAAAGGCGGTTTGCACGTCTCTCTCGTCACGGACTTCAACGCGTACGCGGGCATATACGAATGTTGCAAGTGTAAGGCGGCGTTCACCACCGAGTTCTTGCTGAAGAGACACAGGAACCAGCTTTCCTCTTGCCGACAAGTCAAGTTGCGCTACGTAGGTGGCGCATCTACCAAAATTCGAGAACGATTTTCGAAGCGCTAGCAGACTTCTCCATTTTTCCCCCCGACGGACATTCCGGAATCTACCCTTACAAGATCGCCTTCGATTTCGGGGCTTTCTTCAGACCGTGCAAAGAACCGTCGACGGAACACGTGTCCCTGCTGTGGGATCACGTCCCTTTGTCGGCTAGCATCGCATCCGACTTTCCGGGGTGGGAGGGGCCCGTCTGCTTCGTCAGAGAATCCGACGCAGATTCCGACCCCTTGTTGGACCGAGTTTTAAATCACATAAACGAGAACGCCAAAGTCATCGGGGAAGCTGTGCTAGAACTTTACCGACCGACCTTAGCGAAGTTAGATGCGGCGATAGGTGAAGCTCTCCTGCTGGAGGAGGCGACGTTCACCCCTTCTCCAGGAGGCTTCGCTGCGGCTCAGACCAGACACCCGTTAGTTCAACTGAAGAAGCGTCTTCTGAGATACATCCGTCAAGCTCCAGTCGTGGGCTTCAACTCGGGGCGTTACGACTTGAACCTGATCAAAATACGCCTTCACTCGTTCTTCGCCTCCGGAGACCGAAGAAACCAAGAATTCAGCGTCATAAAGAGAAGCAATCAATACTTGGCGGTTTACACACAGCACACGGTTTTCTTGGACGTAGTCAACTATTTGGCACCCGGTTACAACTACGCGACCTATTTGCGAGCTTTCACCAGGAACGAAGAGAAAGGTCACTTTCCTTACGAATGGATGACGTCTACCAGGAAACTGGCAAACAGAACGCTGCCACCGAGATCGGCTTTCGACAGCGAGCTGACGGGCGTCAAAATGTCCGAATCCGACTACGCCGCATGTCAGAAAGTTTGGTCCGACGAGAAGATGCAAACTATGGAAGACTACTTGATCCACTACAACAACAAAGACGTCAAACCTTTCATAGAAGCTCTGAAAAATCACGCTAAATTTTTCCAAGATCGCGGCATTGACATGTTGAAAGACGGAGTTTCTCTCGCCGGTTTGACTTTACGGTTCCTCTTCCAAAACCTAGAAGACGCGTTCACAACGTTCCCCCAGTTCGACGCCGTCCTCCACGCTCTGATCAAAGAAAATCTAGTCGGCGGTCCTTCCATCATCTTCCATAGATTTCACGAGAAGGGCACCACGTGGATAAGGGAGCACAAGTACGGTGAAGAAGCGAGACCGTGCCAACACATCCTAGGACTAGACGCTAACTCTCTGTACTTGCGCTGCATGAGCGAAGCGCACTGCACGGGCTATTACGCGGTGAGACGGCCCGAGACCGAGTTCAAGCCCGAAATTAGGCAAAGAAACTCTCACAGCGCTTTGGAGTGGTTACGCTTCGTAGAGCACGACCGCGACGTGAAACTGCGCCACGCTTTGAACCGCGGCGAGATGGTTGTAGGCTGTCGGAGAATTCGCGTGGACGGGTTTCACGCGGCCTCTAATACGGTTTTCCAGTTTCACGGGTGTTGGTTCCACGCTCACGAGTGCATACCGTCGCACCGATATCAGTGCGCTTCACTGAGAGAGGAGAGACGCGACAGAACGACCAGAGTAAGCGCTTACTTGAAAGCGCTAGGTCACAAGCTGGTCGTCGTGTGGGAGTGCGAATGGCGAGAGATGAAGCGTCGAGATGAGCGGGTCAAGGCCTCCCAACAACGCTGGAAGGTTGACGCTTTGAAAGTGTCTCGAAACGCGATGAGCGAGAGCGACATCCTTTCCGCTGTGATAGAGGAGAAAATGTTCGGTTTAGTTCAAGTGGACATCACTACGCCGCCTCACCTACGAGACTACTTCGAAGAAATGACCCCCGTTTTCAAGAACGCGACCGTTTCAAAATCGGACATAGGACCTCACATGTCAGACTTTGCGCAGGAAGAAAAGCTGTTGAACACGCCTCAGAGATGTCTGATAGGGAGTTACCACGGAAAAAATATTCTCTTGGGAACGCCGCTTCTCAAGTGGTATTTAGAGCACGGTTTGATAGTCACCAAAGTGCAGCTGGTGGTAGAATACCTCCCTAAACGCTCCTTTGCCGGTTTCGCGGACGAAGTAACGGCGGCGCGAAGACGTGGCGACGTGAACGAGAACGAGAAAATTCTGTCAGACTGTTACAAGTTAATGGGAAACGCTACGTACGGTAAAACAATCTGCAACAAAGAAAAACACACGGCGGTGAGATACACTGACAGTCGGAAGTTCGAACTATTGGCCAATTCGTGGCGCTTCAAAAAGGCGTCCGAGTTGAGTTCCGATCTGTTTGAAGTCGAACTACAACCGAAAACAGTCAACAACAACCTCCCTATTCAAATAGGGTTCATGGTATACCAGTACGCGAAGTTGAAAATGTTAGAGTTCACATACGACTTCTTGGATAGATTCGTCGATCGGCGCGATTATGCCCTTTGTCAAATGGACACCGACAGTCTTTACATGGCTCTCAGCGGTGACACGTTGGATGACCTAGTCAAACCTCGCCTGAGAGAGACGTACTTCAGAGAGAAACGAAAGTGGCTTCCGACAGCGGTGTGCGACGATCACTTAGAGCTTTTCGTGAAGACAAAAACGGAAAGAGTGCGAGAATGGTGTCCGCCGCCCGGCGGATGTTGTGAGAGACGGTACCTTCACGATCTGAGAACTTCGGGGCTTATGAAAGCGGAGTGGGAAGGTGACGGGATCCTAAGTCTCAACCCTAAGACTTACATTTGCTACGATCGAGTCAGCGACACCGGTGAAAGAAAATCCAAAAAATGGAGTGCAAAAGGCGTACAGAAGAAACAAAACCCTCAGGAACCAGACGACTTCTTGGATGTTCTTCGCCAACGAAAAACTCTCATTGCTGTAAATAGAAACTTCAAAGTGGTGCGAAACAAAATGGTCACCTACACCATAGAGAAAGACGGCGTGCGCTACTTGTATTATAAGCGTCGCGTGCATTCTGACGGTGTGACAACGAGTCCTTTAGAGATATGAAAAAAAAAAAAATAAGCGTGTGCATCTTTTCAAAAATAGAGTGTTTATCAAGATTGAAAAAAAAATAAATAAAAAAAATAAAATAAAATATTGTTGTGTTTTTATTTTCATACGTCTTCTTTTACTAGTAAGTCGCGCAGTCTCTTAAAGCGTCACTCATGTGACGACGTCGCTTCCAGTCACGTGATCCTAAAGACCCTCACTTCCTAAACAAAAAACTTCTTCTTCCGCTCACGTGATCAATCAAGTCACTTCCGGTCACGTGATCCTCAATGAGGTCACTCACTTCCGGTCGGCCATTAGGTCATGTGACGTCACTTCCGCTCACGTGACTCATCAGGTCACTTCCGGTCACGTGATCCTAAATTAGGTCATTTGACGTCACTTCCGGTCCCCTAAGTAGGTCAGTAGGTTACCCAGAATGCACCACTAATCCCCTAAGTAGGTCACTTCCGGTCACGTGACCAAATGGTGGCCTCTGATTGGCTGCAGGGTTACCCAGAATGCACCACTAATCCCCTAAGTAGGTCACTTCCGGTCACGTGACCAAATGGAGGCCTCTGATTGGCTGCATGTCGATTGAGTAATAAACAGTAGTTAACTATAGTCCCGTTCCGATACATACTATACTACTTCTGGGTATTTTATACCCTACTGACGTAAAAAGGACCTTGCCGTATAGTCATTTCTAATATTATGGCCTGTGTAACGTTGCCCTTCAGTTATGTATGTGTATGACATATATCACTTTACCCTGTTTCCTCACATTTTTGGCCTACGTGGACTGTTCTATTGTCTGTATGATTTCCCGTTGTCCCCTTATTCCCTAGTTTTACTCATACATACATATATATATATATATATACATCCCGTCCCTTTATATATATACAATATATTTTCTATGTGAACCCTAGCCAATACATCCATTTGCTTTGGTATCTTTGTTTTTATGTCTATTTTTGCCATAACACACAATACTGCTTAAACATTGTCTATCTTTAAAATTGAAACACGACGAACACCCTATACACTAAAACGCCAGGCTTATATGTAGGTACTCACTAGAGGACTCTGGGTGATCATGCCCAATTGATCACCTGAGGTCATCAGAGTAATAAAGTAAAGTGATCACATTGAGGACATAATTCCGCCACTGGGGGGACCTATTATACAACAATATAACGGGACTAGCGCATCCTGTTTACTCAGGTAGTCGGGGGCTAAACCCCTATCTCTTATCAGGCTAATCCCCTCCCCTCACACCTAGAACAAAGGGGCTGATAAGAAATTCACCCATGATGCACTGCTCTGGAGTCGGGGGGCCTAACCACAATGCATTGCTCTGAGCCAAGATGGCGGCCCCCATAGCCTAATGCGCTAGCCCCTACTCCAGGTGATCTATTGACTAACACCAATAGTACTATTGGTCATAGATGTTGACAAGTTGGAGGATATGATGAATATTATCATAGTAGAAACTCAAGTGATTTAAAGAAAATTAGGACATGGTTTTCTTACCTAAAGATATCTATATTCAAAGACACCTTTACTGTGTCTGAGACCAAAGTTATACATGTTAGGATTGACAGTCACCTGTTATTACAACTCTGCCTAATCATGAGGACTAAATCCACTCTTGAAAAAGGCTGGATCATTGAGGTTGATGACCTTAAGGGGGCTAATTCTAATAATATTTGTCAATATCATTTCAGAAGAAAACATTGTAAAGGTTATGGCAATCATCAAATTGAGTACCCTGGGTCTTCAAATTGATCACCTAGTATGTTCTATGATTGAATCAAAAAGTTGATCACATTGACGACCTGGGTCTTCATTTGTGATCACTTTAAACATCACCAAGGTACTACCCCTTGACATGATCAAAATGATCACCCGAAAGTCCTCGCTAGTGAGGACTTATTTCAACATAGGGTTTTCAGTGTATACCTCAAACAAATGTAACGTCAGTGACATCATTTGTGAATTGATCTTACTCCTCCCTCCCTAAACCTGGTGGTCATATGTAATCGTTCCTTCTGAGAAACTCTAGGTATATTCAGTGATGTCATTTGTCAACGTTTCCTATCAATATAGCCCTTAACAAGATAGTAACATCATTTATGAATGAACCCGAGATACATATTACACATAGGAAACACTAGAAGACTAGCTAAATACAATGTTAGTAACGTCATTTGTGAATATACCCCAAAAGATACAATGTATAATCCTATCCCACCACTCCCTGGGTGTAATGTATGAACGTTCCCCAAAAATGCATTTAAGCTGTAGAAAACAGAACACGCCCATTAGGTATAAGACATCTGTGAACGTCCCCCAGATATCAAGGAAATACAGTAAATTCCTGCGTATAACCCGCGGGTTATACGGTGGGGTTTTTTTTGCAGTAAAGTGCAGTACTAAAATCGCAATTTTCAGACCTCTGATGTGGGTTATAGGGTTCTTGCAAAGTCGGTGTGCGGGTTATACATACAATCTAACTGGCTACCTGGCCAATCCTCCGACTCTCTGAACATACTCTGCGTACGTTTAATGAAAGGCTATTTACGCTAAAGTAACCATTACAAACAACGCCCCCTAGTTAGAACGCTATGTCAGTGACGTCCTCGGTGAACGTTCCCCAAAAGCATATACGGTAAATTTCCGCGTATAACCCGCGGGTTATACGCGAACCAAACCCTCAGTGCGGGTACTACTAAATTCCCAAAGTCCAGGTGCGGGTTATACGCGGGAATTTACGGTAGCTACCTGGCCAATCCTCCGACTCTCGGACGCACCATGCACCGACCCTAGGTATTGGTCTAAATATTGAGGGGGGGGGGGGGGATCAGGTGTTCTACCCCCGCCATACATCACACAGCCTACCTAGCCGGTGACGTCATTCATCAACGTTCTACCACATTAACCCTTTAATGACGGGTGTCACTACAAGATAACTTTTGTGGTCATGATGCACGTATGCAACCCGGTGAGTAACTCGCTGGTGCTGCATTCAAGCATCATGCCGACCCTACGGGAGACTCAAGACTGTAGGGTCGGCATGATGCCTGAATGCAGCACTGGCGAGTTACTTGCCAGGGTTTATTCATACATCATAACGACCAAGGGAATGATGCATTAAGTCATCATGCCGTCCTTAAAGGGTTAAGGGATGTTGGCATACATCACATCTAAATACCAAGTATCGACCAAGTCAGTAATGTTAATTTCTCATCTCAACCTCAAACATGAATTACAGTAAATTCCCGTGTATAGCCCGCATCTCACGTATAACCTGCATCCTCACTAGATAAAAACCTATAACCCGCACACGGGGACTGAAAATTATCATTTTAGTACTGTATTATATATACCAATGAGTACCATACTACTGAAACATTCTCGACTTTGGGAGAATCTTTTAGAATATTGTCTATTGCGCACTAGAGGTTTGGTTCGCGTATAACCCGCGGGTATTTACGGTATGTCATTGGTAAATAAAAAGTGTGTCACTGTCCAAGCAGGAACACAACGAGTAGAGAGTGAGGGGAGAGGCAGTCTGTCTGGCAGCTACCTCGCACCTGTGTAAACCCTCTCTCTACAAGCTCCGCCCTTATCTCTGCAATCTCCACATAACATAAGAGAACAATTAAAGGTATGTCACTTTCCAAGCAGGAAACAAAACCATGTGTTGAGAGTGAGGGGAGAGCCCGGGGGGAGAGACAGTGAAGCATGACTGAGTGGAGCCTGTCTGGGAGCTACTTCACACCTGTGCGGCCCTTATCTCTACAAGCTCAGCCCACATCTCAGCTATCTACCCGCATAGACCCGTGTATGATGCATGTCTGAGGCTTTAAAATGTAACAACAACATCTACCCCTAAAATAGCACTGATAAGCTGCCCAGAAACAATGGGATCTGAGATAGGCACAGGCCGGTGTATGCCTGTCTGAACCAGCAAGCGATCAGGCTTTAAAATGTAACAACATCTGCCGCTATAATAACACTGATACGCTGCCCAGAAACAATGAGATCTCTAATACTTGCCAACTTGGGTTATCAGCCAGTCCCAGTCTCCACTTCCATGTGGCAGTAGGCAGCGTCGCGGCTCATGGTACCTACCTGTACACACAAACAGCCAGTGCCCCCCCCCCCTCAAACCACCGTCTCCCTGTCAAAAACACGGACAGCTACTGAGTTTATATTTTGATCATTTCAACTCTCTTAACAACACCCAACCCCCCCCCCCCCCGCCTCCGAAAAAAAGGAATAAATCACAGGCTTCGAAATGGGTCATGTAATGTCAGAAATCCTCTATACCCCTTTGATTTTATTGTTATATTGTGCCAAATGTAATGTGTGCAGAAAAAAGGAGATTGCTAACTTTTGATAAATTCCTATCAAATACACTATTATAGCGTAACTATATCCTCATATCATGGTCATAATTTAACAACACTGGGACCACTGGGGTGAGGTGGGGATGGGGGGTCCTGTTATATACGCGCAGGCATTTTTGCTAAGAAAACTTTCTCCTGATCCCTACCCCCTTTTAAGCTCCGACCACACTTATGCCATTTTGAGCAGACCCGACCAAATTAGGCCCGACAGTCTGAAGAGCAGGTGTCATACAGTTCTGCATCATTACCAATCTGTTGGGTCCGATCTGCTCGGGTCTAAATGCTGTACAAAACAGTATTGTGTGCGGGCTTAAATACACGTTATGACCTACCGTAAAACCTCGCGTAGAAGCCGCGGCTAGTACGCGAGTCAGATTACCAGTGCGGCTTATAGGAATGACCCAAACTCGGAGTGCGGCTAATACGCGAGTTTTTATAAATTTCAATTCAAAAAAATTACTATAAAAAACCCTTAGTATGAGGTAATATGTGTCACAATAAACTGGCTGGTGGAACGCTGTTGGTCACTCAGCCCACTATGTAGTTACAGTTTAGGGTATCATTAACGTTTACATGATCCATTTCTGTCGGTTTAATCAGACCAATGGACATTATACTGCCGGGAGGAGATTTGATCTCTGATAAAGTAAATACACCTTACGAGGTACTAAATATTGCCGAACCTTTTCATATTGATTTTATGTCTTACCCTAACATGTGTCATGTTACTACTATCAGCAAAGAAGTGTACCTGGTTCATAAAATAGAGGTACATGTACACCCTGGAAATGGACTGGGTGACATGGCCTTTTCTTAAAATCGACAGGTGGTGGGACTTTTGGGCAAATGACAGGAAAAGTCAAAGATAATGACAAGGGGAGACATGAGACATTATCGCCATTATCGGTATTATCGTTTATTACAGTTTATTAGAGGTTCTTTAAATCTACAAGTGACATGAGAACCCCAATTTGAGACCTCCATGATATACAATGTTGCCGAGAGGGGGGGGGGGGCATGAGTTTCTTGACTGTGCCCCCCCTAGACCACCCCTTCTGGATCCGCCCCTGCTGCTCCCGGCCCTGCTACCTGCGGGATACCTGCACTTTGGGCCTGATCATTCACACACCCTACCCTCCCCGCCCTGTGTCTCAACTTCAAAGGCTCGCCCCTCCCTGTAAAGCGACCCCCCCTCCCTCCTTCCCACCGCCACACACCTCTGCCCAGCAGACATCAAAGTTACCGGCCCACCTGCGAAGTGCCCCGTCCGCCCCGTGAGCCGCTCGTCACGCTACACTGAACCCGCTCACTATGTACCTGAGCGACTCACCACCCCCGGGCGGCGGCGGGGGATGATAAAAGCATCACCCCCCGGGGGGGGGGGGGTGATAAAAGACGGGTGGCGGGGAGGATGAGGTCACAGAAGCAGCACGACCAGCACTGTGACCACTTGTTGCTGACCTCCTGACCCACATTGCCGCACACACCCCCTGACGGACGGCACGATAACTACCGACCCACGTGCGTCACAACTAGATCAGCAGCCACCCCGTGTACATCACCCTGTCTCCTCCAGTACATGCTGTCACCGGCCTCACCATGTACGGCATGTACCGGCAGCCCATCTCCTTCCCCATGAGGGCCGACTTCCAGTACCAGTTCAACTTCCAGATGCAGCAGCGGTTTGGGGGCTTCAACGACGGCTACAATTTCCCCGTCAACAACGGTTACAACAACGGCGGCTACAACAACGGTTACAACAACGGTTACAACAACGGCGGCTACAACGGCGGCTACAACAATAGTTACAACAACGGCGGCTACAACAACGGCTACAACAACGGCTGCCCTCCGGCCGTCACCAACGGCTACAACAACGGCTACACTCCGCCCGTCACCATCAACAACTACATCAACTCAAACTACTTCACCATGAACCACAACACCAACGTCCGCACCAACAACAACAACCAGCGCTACAACAACAACCAACGCTACAACAATCATCAGCGCTACAACAATCATCAGCGCTACAACAACAACAACTTGCAGCGCCACGGTCGGAGTATGGGAGGGCGGAGGAAGAGGCAGCGACCAAACTACACTGGTCCCCGCGGCCCCCGCTCCCATGACAACGCCTCCAGTAACCACGACAACAACACGGCGTCTGTTCAGTCGGACACGCGCGTCTACCGCACGTGCCGACGCCGCGCCGACCCGACCTCCTCCACCGACCCCCGACCACGCCCCACCTCCTCCTGGCCTTCCGGTGGCGGCGGCGGTGGCAGCCCGGACGGCGGCCGGCAGAACCGGAAGCGTAGTCGCCGCGATGACGACGATGATTGCAACCGGAAGTGCCGTCGGGTGGACGCGACCCCCCCGCCCACCTACTCGTCGCTGTACCCCGGGGGTACCGCCGTGTCCACGCGGGATCGGCACCCAGGCTGCCCCTACAGGACCGGCGACTGTACGTGCGCCGCCTGGCACCCCTCCGTGCACGCCTACTAAGGCGACCCTCACCTGTAAAACTACCTCCGGACATCACCCTGCCACCAGGTGATCTCATGATGTGCTATGACTTTACCTGTTGATGCTTCAAAGGACTTTTGAAAGGACTTTGTATGAACTGTGTTTTCATACTGGACTATGCAGCTGAGGACCACAAGGTCTACATGTATTTATTTTAATGGTTTATTATGTTTATATTGCGTGTACCCGTGACAGCATGAGCTGACTGATTGGTTTTTGCTAAATCATGGAACTCAACCTGATTCAAACTGAGACTGCTTATTTTTCTATTACTTTCATAGGTGCAACTATGTAGGCTTAATGTGTCAGTAGTATGCATGTATTAGGAAATACCGGTAGGTTATCTCTCATTCTCTGTGAGACTGATATATTTTAGGTATTTGTTTATGGGCCTTGTGCTAACCTTTGACAACACTGTACTTTACAGCTGATACAAAATTTAGACAGTGATAGCGTTAAATCATTCCTTCCTCGTGCTGGGAACCAATGAGAAGATTCCATTACTCTAGCAACATCTGATGTTTAGGTTAAGATTTAGATTATGTATTAGTATAGATGTACATGTATTCTGTCTGTGAAGGGATAATGTCTGTCATCCTGTGTGTGAAAGGATAATGCTGACATCATTATAGGTATGAGTCTGAACTGCTGTGTCCGACATGAGTCGTGTACTATAAACTAGGCTAGCCATGTGAGTTCAGGCAGTTTATGTACTATACTTGTACCTACAGCCGATAAAAGTGATATCGTTGAATCATTCCTTCCCCCTGCTAGGAACAAATGTGAAGATTGCATCACACTTGCAACATCCACTGATGTTTAGGTTAAGATTAAGATTACGTTTTGGTGTAGATGTAGATGTATTCCCCGTTGTATATGTGACTGGATAATCAGTACACGAGTATATGAACTGTGCTGTGAACTGCTGTGTGCGATATGAATTGTGTACTACTGGGCTATCCATGTCAGTTCATGTATGTTTTGTATTTGAGCCTTGTTCTAACCCAAGTGGAACTGTCTCTACCATATATTTTTTGAGACAACTTGTACTTGACAGCTGATAATATAAATAAAGATTGACATAGTCAAATCTCTCCTTCGTCGTCGTGTCTCCTAGGAACATCTGTGTTATGATAACATTCATACAATATCGGTAGTAGTATCATCATAAATGTATACATATGTCGCGCAAACGTTCCCACTTGCCACGTTCACTATTTAGGCTAAAACCAAAAAACATACCGTAAAAGTCGTGATTCAGGTTACATAGTCTGAAAATCTAGGGTTGGGTAGACTATTCTATTGACTGTGAAATAGCCCCAAAATTACCTAACAAAAATACCTAACATCAGCTGTTTTTCAAGATTGGATAAAAATGTCTAGGGTCGGCCCTGAACATTTTGCTAGGTAGGGTCGGGTAACCTGAAACACACCTTCTTTTTCTTTGGCCTAAGGTGGGGGTTGATACCCTCGAAAGGTGGGCAAAAGTGTTTAGAAACTATACACATTTTTTAGGGTGCAGATACCGACAGCATCAGGTGTACATCAGATCCTATTCCCGTGTTGCGGGATGCCTAATGCGGGCAGCCATTGCTTGATCTGGTACTGTCTAGATATGCACTGATAACGCTATCACAATAGGTACCAGTTGTTACATGATGCACCCCAACAATACTGCAGGGATTTGATAGTTTATACAGCTAAAGGCCAACATCTTCTGTGACAGCAGTTGATAGAGGAATACTTTTTTTTTTTTAAAGAACTCTCTGAATAGCCCTAGCAGGGTTGCCACTGACAAGGCAGGTTTAAATTCCCTGACTTTCCCATGCCACAATATCAAATTTCCCTGACAATCGCATGTTTTTAAATGCCCTCCAACTATCAATATGCACTCTTTTCAAAATTTTACTTAGCAAGTGGTCATTATTCAACAACAGGGGTTTTGTGTATCGCGTGAGTTCAAAAACTTTACCCCCTTCTTTTTGAGTATTTAGATCATAGTAAAATACAGGCTTTTCAAAGAAAACAGGTGGTATTTCGAATATTTTCCCTGACAAAATGTTGCTTTGCCTGACATTTTCAGAAAATATCATATTCCCTGACCTTTTGCCAAATGAAATTCCCTGACATTTCCCTGACCTGGAACAAAAAATATTTTCCCTGACAGTGCAACCCTGCCTAGTTACAATACTGGCGGATCTTTGCAGTGACAGGTGTGTAACTCGGGGTGTATGTCCTGTACCAAAGGAGGGGTCATTTTTTAACAACGGGGGGGGGGGGGGGGCTGGATTTTCGCGCGAGGGCGTCAACATTTTTTTACCAGCCCCCCCCCCCCGCTCAGACGGGTTCAAATTGATCGCGACCGACCCCTTTGCGATATAGTAATGTGCAGGCTGTAAAAGGGGTGAGGTTATGTTGGTCACCCCCCCCCCTCAACAGCGGGTTTCATTGTTTTGCCCCCCCCCCCCCCCACAAAAGCTTTGATTTTAAGCCAAAAAGAATTCGCACAAATATCATAAACCGATGTTTTACAAAATAATTCAGTGGTTCAAAGCTACGAAAAATTCAAATAAATCTAGCCATTTCGTGTTAGGGCCCTTGTAATGCTGAAGGATGCATTCGAGCTGGGTGAGAAAAAGGGTATCGAGTATTTGCGTTGTGGGGACGGGGCTTTGTCCTGAAAAGGTTTAAAAAAAGTGACAGACATCATTTGTGAATGTTCCCATCTGTCCTGTTCTATATACATGCACTTTAAAACATGATTTAGCTATATGTTTGCCGGATACGCATGTACACGTATGTATTGATGTGCTCCATGACGAGCCTCACAGAGTCACAGAACAATACAGTTATGTGTGGTTGTAATCTTCAGGAGTGATTGTTTTTGAACAACAGATTTAGACCCCTCTTGAGGCAAGGAGCCAAACAGATATGGATCCCTTATTTACAAAATGACCTGTGTGTGTGTGTAGCCAATAGGGCCTAGTCGGGACTGGAGCTGGTTGCAGCGAGTAGTATAGTATGTATCGGAACGGGACTATGCTTAACTACTGTTTATTACTCAATCGACCTGCAGCCAATCAGAAGCCTCCATTTGACCAGAAGTGACGTCACATGCCCATATAAGGGCATACCGGAAGTGACGTCACGTGACCTTGACCTAGTTCGAGGTCAAGGTCATGACACAGCCAATCAGCGGCTTCCATTTGACCGGAAGTGACGTCACACGTCCATATAAGGGGATACCGGAAGTGACGTCATGTGACCTTCACATGTCCATATAAGGGCATACCGGAAGTGACGTCACGTGACCTTGACTTAGTTAGAGGCTTCTGATTGGCTGGTACACCGGAAGTGACCCATTATGCAAATGAGGGGACTACTTCCGGTCAAATGGAGACCCCTGATTGGTTGGGTCATGAAGAAATGTGTCTCTTAATTTTTTTTTTGTTTAGGAAGTGATCGACTTTAGGATCATGTGACCGGAAGTGACCTGATGAGTCACGTGACTAGAAGTGACGACGACACATGCCTTAATTAGGCGATCAGCAGCGACCGGAGGAAGTGTCACTTTAAGAGGACACGCTAGTTAATTGTTATAATCTTTTTACTTACTAATAAAAGAAGACGTATAAAAATAAAACACGACAATAATTTTTTTTTTTTTTTTTTTTTTTTTTTCAATTCTAATAAACACGCTATTTTTGAAAAGATGCGCTCAATCAATCAATAACACACTTTTTTTTCATATTTTTAAAGGACTCGTTGTCACACCGTTAGAATGCACGCGACGCTTATAATACAAGTAGCGCACGTCATCTTTCTCTATGGTGTAAGTGTCCATTTTTGGTTCGTACCACTTTGAAATTTCTATTTACAGCAAGGAGAGTTTTTCGTTTGCGAAGAACATCTAAGAAGACGACTGGTTCTTTAGGGTTTTGTTACTTCTGTACACTTTTTGCACTCCATCTTTTCTTTGGGATTTTCTTTCACCGGTGCCGCTGACTCGATCGTAGCAAATGTAAGTCTTAGGGTTGAGACTTAGGATCCCGTCACCTTCCCACGCCGCTTTCATAAGCTCCGAAGTTCTCAGATCGTGAAGGTAACGTCTCTCACAACATCCGCCGGGCGGCGGACACCATTTTCGCACTTTTTTCCGTTTTTATCTTCACGAAAAGCTCTAAGTGATCGTCACACACCGATGTCGGAATCCGCTTTCGTTTCTTTCTGAAGTATGTCTCTCTCAGGTGAGGTTTGACTACACAGAGGCAAATATCAGAGGCACCCAATAGCGCTAATACTACTCTCAGACAAGGGTCAGGCACTGCTGGACTATAATAGATGGGTCAAGGACTATTCTAGTGAGGGTCAGGCTACGCCGGACATTCAATAACAAGCTGGACTTTGGCAAACTTGCTTGAAAGTCTGACCATGCTGGATCCTCATGCCATAGTCTGGCAATGCTGAACTCTTGGGAGAGTATGCTGGACTCTTGCTGGCCAGACTTTCAAGCAAATTTGCCAAAGTCTAGCTTGTTATTGAATGTCAGACCTAGCCTGACCCTCAGTAGAATGGCCTTTGATCCATCTATTATAGTCCAGCAGCGCCTGACCCTTGTATGAGAGTAGTATTGGCGACATTGGCCGACTCTGATATTTACCCGTGTGTACGGTGGGAGGAGGGGGTTCACAGCCACAGCTCTCTTAAGGCAAAGCTTGCACTTATAGAGCGCTACTAGCAGAGGTCTGGATGAGGAGACTATGGCGTTTGTCTTAAAAAAAAAAAAATAGCCATGGCACATGTCGATGTCGCTTAATTATGCTCATATCTCATGTCGATTTTAAGAATTGCTCATGTCACCTGTCACTATGTTTTTCAAGCTTCATGTCAAATGTCACTAGGCCTCATGTCGAATGTCGATGCTAAGAAACAGACATGACGTCATCTCGAATTTAGCGGTCTACACTACCGCTGCTGCTGCTGCTGCTGCTTGTGCACCTGTGCAGCTGCTGCAGCTGCTGACAGCTGCAGCTGCTGTAGTTGCTGACGCTGTCACGGATGCTGTTGACAGATGCTGCTGCTTGTGCCGCTCGTGCAGCTGCTGCTGCTGCTGCTGACGTTGTCACGGATTCCGCTGACAGATGCTACTGCTTGTGCTGCTTGCGCTGCTCGTGCAGCTGCTGCAGCTGCTGACGATGTCACGGATGCTGTTGACAGATGCGGCTGCTTGTGCTGCTTGTGCAGCTGCTGCTGCTGCTGACGATGTCACGGATGCTGCTGACAGATGCTGCTGCTTGTGCTGCACGAGACTGAGTAGCCGCTATTACTAATGCTACTAATACTAGTATGAGAAAATACATTTAGTCAGTTGATTAAATCAAGGAGGTTTTCTGACTTCAGTGGATCGTTTAGCCATCGGCCACGGGCAAAACTTGAAACCATTTTATACATGGGACAATTGGCAGAGTCGAAACGTGTTGGTACGATGGGGTCGATCATGTTCATCATCAGTTCAGGCAAAGGAAGTGTGTCGACAGCACGCGAAAACTTCATGTCTGAATGTTTCAACACAAGACTTTTTATCACACTCACACAGCTGCTTTGAAGAGTGAATCCTTGACCAAACTTGTGCTTTTCCAACACAGCTTTGGCCTCTTTCTGTGCAGTCAGGGATCTCTCTTTCGGGTTCATCTCAGTGCTGTCTAGCATGTCCTCAAAGTCTTTAACATAATGTTCCAACGGGCTACAAATGATGGACTCCAGATCATCGTCCGCATATGTCGTCTCCTCGCACCATATTGTGTCTTCTCCTGTTTCGAATTCCGTCATTTTCTTGACAATCTCCTCCTGAGTGCCTTGCATATATCGAAGCTCCTTCAAGGAGTTGATAACTTGTATGGCGAAGACTGACAAACTTGAAGGAATTTCACCACAGTCAGGCCAAGTATACGGAGCTAAAAAAAATAGCTCTAACAAAATCTTCTCCCTCTGTCCAAATGAAACTACTGTTCCGATGAAGTTGAAGCATGCTTCTATCCATTGCTCCTTGGTGACGTCCTTCCAATGTTTCTTTACCTCACATGCATCATAGGGCACTGTTTCTCTTCTTGCTTCAAGTGGGAGTTGCTTTTTCTTTCTTGGACTCATTTCGAGAGGGTTTCGATGCTCTGTAGCGTCAACACTTTCATAAATAAAGAAAATAGCAGAACTAATCATCATAACGTGCTGAGCGAGCGTAGAGTGGACGATGCTACGAAGATGAAGGGCGGGTGGAGAAAGTGTGACGGGTGAGAGTGGCGTTTCACTCCTTATGTACCCTGTCCTAGATAAGCCTCTTAAACGGCTGAAAAGACTCTCTCAGTACAGAGCTTCTACTGCAGGTGGGTTTAGACTTAAGCAGCTTAGTTCACACACGTGTCTGTTAGAAAAGCTACTTGCACACCTGCCTTCCTTTTTCACTAGTATTCACCCTCTGCCGACTTATAAGACACCTATACACTCCTTCTCGTGAAATCTATGGAAGATGATGGAAGGACCACCGACTAGATTTTCTTTGATCAGAGCTTGGAGGACGGCGTCGAACGGAGGGAACGTTGTGAACACAGCTTATAGGTTTTGGAAGAGGACCTGTAAAGTCAAACTGGCGAGAGAGATCTCGTCTTTCAACATGTCAATGCTGCGATCTTGGAAAAATTTAGCGTGATTTTTTCAAAGCTTCTATGAAAGGTTTGACGTCTTCGTTGTTGTAGTGGATCAAGTAATCTCTCATAGTTTGCATCTTCTTGTCGTACTAAACTTTCTGACATGTGGCGTAGTTGGATTTCGGCCATTTTGACGCCCGTCAGTTCGCTGTCAAAAGCCGATCTCGGTGGCAGGGTTCTGTTTACCAGTTTCTTGGTATACGTCATCCATTCGTAAGGAAAGCGACCTTTCTCTTCGTTTCTGGTGAAAGCTCGCAAATAATTCGCGTAGTTGTAACCAAGTGCCAAATAGTTGACTACTACGTCCAAGAAAACCGTGTGCTGTGTGTAAACCATCAAGTATTGATTGCTTCTCTTTATGACGCTGAATTGTTGGTTTCTTCGGTCTCCGGAGGCAAAGAACGAGTGAAGGCGTATTTTTGATCAGGTTCAAATCGTAACGCTCCATGTTGAAGCCCACGACTGGAGCTTGACGGATGTATCTCAGAAGCCGCTTCTTCAGTTGAACTAACGGTTGTCTGGTGTGAGCTGCAGCGAAGCTGTCTGGCGAAGGGGTGAATGCCGCTTCCTCCAGCAGTAGAGCTTCACCTATCGCCACATGTAACTTCGCTAACGTTGGTCGGTAAAGTTCTAGCACAGCTTTCCCGATGACTTTGGCGTTCTCGTTTATGTGATTTTAAACTCGGTCTAACAAGGGGTCGGAATCTGCGTCGGATTCTCTGACGTACACTGCCCCTCCTACCCCGGAAAGTCGTATGCGACGCTAGCCGACAAAGGGACGTGATCCCACAGCAGGGACATGTGTTCGGTCGACGGTTCTCTGCAGGGTCTGAAGAAAGCCTCGAAATCGAAGGTGATGTTGTAAGGGTAGATTCTGGAATGTCCGTCGGGAGGAAAAATGGAGAAGGCTGCCCGGAAAAGTTTCACGTGTGGCAGCGGGACAGAACTGACGTAACAAATCTGAAGCGCGCTTGCTGGTGTTGTATAAGTGAAAGGAAATGTGGCGGAAGACGCAGAGGTTGTCCTTGTTGGGAAAATCTAACACACTGTTTCTCTTTCCAACTCGACCGGCCTGACTGTTCCTACCGCCTATGGGAAAACCCCCGGTCCCATGTAAATGCAAATGTTCAAAATTAGTAGGAAAAAGAACGCACCACTTGGTGTCAGCGTCGCAAAGTTTCCGTACTTCCTCGCAAGCGACGGTGTTTTTTGTATAAGTGAAAGAAAATGTGGCGGAAGACGCAGAGGTTGTCCTTGTTGGGAAAATCTAACACACTGTTTCTCTTTCCAACTCGACCGTCCTGACTGTTCCTACCGCCTATGGGAAAACCCCCCGGTCCCATGTAAACGCAAATGTTCAAAATTAGTAGGAAAAAGAACGCACCACTTGGTGTCAGCCTCGCAAAGTTTCCGTACTTCCTCGCAAGCGACGGTGTTTTCCATCTTTGAGAGGAGCTCTTCCAAAGTTTCTGAATTAGTTATAGTAGGGAGCGGTTGTAATGAGAGTTGCGTTGTTCTGGGAGACGTGAAAGTAGCGCAGTATGCTCTTGTCTTCTCTGTGTTGTAAGAGTAAGCCTACCGAGAAACCCACTTTTTATCATTGTGTGAAGTGGATTGCGACGCATAGTATCTACAGCGTCACTCAACTCGCCGGTTGGTAGTCTGACGTTTGTTACACTCACGCGAGTCCCGTGCATCCTGACACTCGTTCGTATTGCAGGCCAATTCGCCGTGAACGTTTCCTCACCGTTCGGTACAGCGCATGTACGTGGAGGGATAGTCACCTCGTCCAGAGATTCGCGTCGACAGGTGATCTTTCAGCAATCGACATCGCCGCATAGAGGGCAAAACTTGTATTGTTCTTCATTTTTCTACGGGTCAGTCGTGATTGTACGGTCTTTTAAAAATTTTGAAACACTTTTCGCAAACGTCCTGCGTCATGTTTTTTTTCTTTTTTGTTTTTTCACTTATTTACCAATTATTAAAAAAAATAAACGTTATTTATCACTTCGAATACTAGACGCCTCTTACCACACAATACTATTAGCATAGTGAAAGGTGACTGTAGTCTAGGATCGAATTCAACAGATGTCCATCTTACTGCAGGGATCAGACGAGAGTGGTCAACACTGGAGTGACACAGCTCACTTTTATGTCTTTGGGTACAGCTGCATACAACCCTTGAACATACATTGCGACGTCGCTGCGACCCATGTCGTCTTGCAACACTTTCATCAGAGCCATAGGCTCAGACGTCTCGTTGTACTTCCAAGCTCTCAGCACTTCATAGACAGGGTTCTTCACAGTCCTGTCAGAAGGCACAGGTTGAGAGATGAAAGCTACTTCATGAGAAGTCAACCCTAAGTAGATCCCTATGGTCTTCCAGTCTCTAGGGCAGAGCTCAGCTAAAAGAGAGAAATATTTCTGCACTTTCCACTCCATGTCTCCACTCTCTAAGCCATCCCACATGTCATGCTTGTCCATGTACTCACGTGAGAATTTGATGAGGTCCATACGGTAAGATTCTTCCAAGGCGGTGGCTAGTTCCTTCCACCTAGTAGTACAACTTTTCTGGTACCAAGTAGTGAACATTTCTCTAGCTTGAGTTATGACACTTGTCTCACAACTGAGATATCCCATATCCTTCAAGTTCACTTCAAGGTATGAACCTAACCGTATGTAATCTGATGTCGGCAACTTACTACTTATTTTCAGTAGCATAGCGTCTGACAAGTATCCTAACGGCTCTCCTTTGAAGTATGATGATACAGGTACTACTGCAGCAGAACCAATAACAGGAGCAGTGTCTGCGCTGGTATCCGACGACTCGTTGTCGGAACAGGGCAACCGCACGACTTCGTAAGGTGGTGGTGAGGGCAGTCGCCACGGACCGGACGCGCTACCAGTGGAAATGAGGTCGAAAAACGGACTGTGCGCCCGTAGCCCTTCGGGTTCCTCGTACGCCTCGTCGTCAGCGTCGTTCTCTGTCTCACCCTGTTGCTTTAGGGCATGTATGTCTACTACGCGCTGCTGGGGCTGAGTGTCCGAATAGCTGTAAGTCTCAGCGCGAGCGGCGTTGATGGCGTCGGTTGATGTAGCGGTGGAGAGGCTCTGTGCAACGTGCTGCGTGTCAGTACTAGTAGCGGCAGTCGCAGCAAGAGGTGTAGCAGCAGCAGCAGCAGCAGTAGCAGCAGCAGGCGCAGCGCTAGCAGGTGCAGCAGTAGCGAGCGCAGCAGTAGCAGGCACAGCAGCAGCAGGCGCAGCAGTCTCAGCAGGCGCAGCAGTAGCAGGCGCAGCAGTAGCAGCAGCAGCAGCAGCACTAGCAGCACGAGGATCACCAGCAGCCGCAGCAGGCGCAGCAGTAGCAGCGGCAGCGCGCTTAGCAGCAACAACCGTCGCGAGTGTAACAACGTCGCTACCACGACGACTACTACTACCACTACTACTGCTGCGTGCGCTTGCTACAGCGGGAGGGTGATAAGACCAAGCGGTTGCGGCGGTAGTCTCAATTTCAGTAGCAAGAGGAGACGCTGACGCTAAACGATCACCGTTCTGCGTACTCTTCTTGTTCTTGAACTCGATTAGATCCTTGGACGACACTAGTTGTTGTGTTTTGCTCATGGTGGTGACTGTAGAGAGCAGCAAAAGACTGAGTGAGTGAATGGGTGTTTCCAGCCCCCTTATATACTCCTTCTCGCTTCTAGAGCTAAGCTACTTACGGCCCTGTTCAGCTGCCGCCGGCTGACCGGCGGCCATTCACAAAGAGAAACAAAAAGACATAAGGCATGACGTTTTCAGCTGGATCCCTTTCCCCCCCCCCCTTTGAGAGATCGACTGACATGAGCTAAGCTACTTACTGCCTTGTTCAGCAATTAAACGTGCGTTAGCTGTATAAAGGTTTAAGCAGTTGCTGCCGCCGGCTGACCGGCGGACATTCACAAAGAGAAACAAAAGACATAAGTCATGACGTTTTCAGCTGGATCTCTTTCCCCCCTTTTTTGAGAGATCGACTGCCATGAGCGGGCGGTGTACCGACTGTGCTTATTCAACGCGCATTAGCTATATAAAGGATTAAGCAGTCATGAGCTTAGAGTGTGTATACAAAAAACTACAGGAGGCGTGTGGCGTGAAGCAGGACCCCCTAAGACGGGTGTGTCTGTCTGTGAGTAGAGTCGTGTGCATGTGGTGAGCGACTTAAGTGTAAAACAAAAAAAAATCACCGCCTCCTGCCGTAGTGAGTAGACTGGCCGGCGGCGGCCGGCTAGTTCAATAGGGGTGACAGCTGACTAAGGCTGTGCATGAAAATCCGATTTTCACCTGACCTCTGACGTTTGTTACAATGAATGCCAAAGGGGGAGAGAGTCGTCCTCAGGTAGGGGGTAGGAGGTAAGGCTATGGATAAGGAAAAAACACCATTTTCAGCTGGCCTCCACAGATGGCGATGACATACCCCTCGTCACCTAAGCTCTTAAGAAGCTCTTAAGGAGCGGAGCGGCTGCTAGACAGCTGGGGTGCTGTTGGAAATAGGATTAAACTCCCTCTGTATAAAAGCTCTGATTTCTGTTGGAAAAAAACCATATCACCTCTGACCACAGTAACGTCTACTACCACCACCACCAGCACCACCGCCGCCGCCACCGCCGCCGCCGCCAGTCACAGCTGATCGCCTCATTAAAGCATGTGACGTCGTCACTTCTAGTCACGTGCTTCATCAGGTCGCTTCTAGTCACGTGATCCTAAAGACCCTCACTTCCTTAACAAAAAAAATGAAGAGACACGCTTCTTCCTCTCAAGAGGAAGAAGCGTGTCTCTCGATTAAAATCTTTTCTTTTCTTTTTTTCTTAAAAGAGACAAACGCCCCTTAGAGCGCCCCCCCCCTAGAGTGCCCCCCTCCCCCCTCCCCTCCCCTCCCTCCCCCCCACCCGCCCCATGCATCCTAAAAGCGCCCCCCTCCCCATGCATCTTAAAGCGCGTGACCCCTTAAAGACGCTCATCTCTTCATTAAGTCGTGTGATGTCACTTCTTCTTCTTCTTCCGGTCACGTGATCAATCAGGTCACTTCCGGTCACGTGATCCTCAATGAGGTCACTCACTTCCGGTTGGCCATTAGGTCATGTGACGTCACTTCCGGTCACGTGACTCATCAGGTCACTTCCGGTCACGTGATCCTAAATTAGGTCATATGACGTCACTTCCGGTCCCCTAAGTAGGTCATATGACGTCACTTCCGGTCCATAAGTAGGTCATATGACGTCACTTCCGGTCACGTGACCAAATGGTGGCCTCTGATTGGCTAACTAGGTCACGTGACGTCACCACTAATCCCCTAAGTAGGTCACTTCCGGTCACGTGACCAAATGGAGGCCTCTGATTGGCTGCATGTCGATTGAGTAATAAACAGTAGTTAACCATAGTCCCGTTCAGATACATACAATGCTACTGCAGCGGGTAGCACTGTGTCTCAGACATGGGTCCCCAGAATTTTGACTGTGTCGCTGTCTCGATTGTTAGCAAAAGGGCCGTGTCATTTTGTCGATTTTTAGGTATATAAGAACTGTGGATCGATTTTTATCTCAAATTATCCTGTGTCCGTCGATTTCTAAAATGGCCTAAAAGGGCTGTGTTGCCCGTGTCGATTTTTACCCATTTAGAGGCACAGCACTGATAAGAGCTGATAAGACTGTAACTAGCCTGTCCCCTGTTTGTCCTCTAATTGTACCCATAGTGGGATGTCTTATCAGTGGGTTTAACCGCAACCAGCGAAAAATATGATATGGCGGAACCGCAGGGTATAGCTCCAGATTCCGCCATAATTTTTAACCCTGCTGGGATGGTGAGGGGGGGGGGGGGGGGTAAAAGATGTCGGGGCGGGGGGTTTAAATGATGTTGGGTCGAGGGTAAAAGATGTTTGGGGGGAGGGGGGATAAAAGATGTTGGAGGGGGATTAAAGATGTTGGAGGGGGGTTAAAGATGTTGAGGGGGGGGGGGGGAAGGTTGTCACAATACTGACCTTGGGCGTCAATGTGATATAGTTATGTCTTAATCTACATGTATATCGGTATATCTAATCTGAATGTCATATTGCTACAGCTTTTCACCCCCCCCTCCCAATTCTGCCTTTTATTTCTAATTTACTCTAATGCTTGTATTAAATAACACCCCCCCCCCCGGTCAAGGGGTCTAAATTGTTTTGCCCCCCCCCCCCTGCTGATAATAAATGATCAATCCCTAAGGCCAAAACGCCCCAAAAAAGTTAGTTTTCAGGTCACCAGACCGACCCTATCCAAACAGGGCCGACCATATGTTTTTTAATGCAATTTAAAAAATTTTCGTTTTCTGCTCGATGTTAGGGTACCCAGAGGCGCTAGTACATTAATGTAAAAAGAATCCGACCTACCGACCCCACATTTTCCTCCCATGTTACCTGAAACTAAGTTTTTTTTTGGCCTAAGGACTAAAAAAAGAAGTTGTGTTCCGGTATCCCGACCGACCCTACGATTTGGGGCCGACCCCAATTTTTTTTTGACATTTTTTTAATTTAGGAGGAAATTTGTGATATTTTTTGATTATTTTTTACTACTATAAATTGACTTTTTTGACAAAAAAAATATAGTAAAAAAAACCCGACCTACCGACCCTGTATATTTTAAGCCATGCCATGTTACCGGAACACAACTTCTCTTTTATTTAGGCCTAAGCATGACAACATAGATTCTTCTAATGAGATGAGGTTTATGCATAGAGGCCTAGTGTTTCAGTCACATTGATTATGAAGTGATTCAAATACATGTAGCCATTGTAGAACTATGATTCCCTCAACATGGCAAAGATGACAAATACCTTGCCAAAAAAAAAAA
>CANHQG010000401.1:0-32116 GCA_947462335.1 Harmothoe impar
TGCCCCATCAGTGCCAAAGGTGCTGTTTTCATTTATACTAGGGATGTGTATTCACAGCTACTGAAGCCAGTGAGGGTAGGCTAGTGTGAAGTGTCAGCCTTGAATGGATAACTTAAGAAAACCGGTACTATTACAATTTCTATGAGAGTAGCCCTTCATGGTGTTCATGTACATGGAATAACTAAAGAGAATTTAAACAGATGATAGATATAGGGGTCCTGGGACTAAAACTCCAGTACAGCCACAGTGCAGGCCTAGGCCTAGGCCATCTGTAAATATTTCATGCATGTACTATTAAATATCAAAACATATTTTATAAAATTCCAGCCAAGGAAAAGTTCTCTGGATATTGAAGAATAGGTTTCAATAACTGTCACATTCTTTACTCCTCCATTCCTGTCCAAATACCGCATATATATAGGAGTAGAATACACTGAATAACACACTGCTGAGATCTGCGCTAGCTGGCCGGAAGTTCCGCGCAAAACGCGCATGCGCGACAACCGGCAAACCCACTATACATATATGTATGGCTATGGTTGTAGGCCTACAAGTGAATAGACAAAAACTGCGGCTGAGTGGGATGCGCCCCAGCCCCACCGAGGGGGGAACGGTACCAAAAATCCTCTGGCCATGGGCCTTTGCCTTTATTTCATGGTTTTTATGCTCCAAAATATGTTAAATTGCATATAAATGGCCATAAGAATTTGAACAAATGATGATGTCATAGGCCATGTGATACAGGAGGACCGTATCCCATGGGGGGCATGGGATACGGGATTTCTAGTAGTTAAGCATAGTGGTCATCGTATCCACCATGAAATAAATCATGAACATGTAGAACTACAAAGTACAAGAAGAACTTTGACATTTTTTACACCCCAAACCTACCACCCTTACCCACCATGTGCCCCTCATAAGCTGCATCGTGCACAGAGTCAAACTAACTAGTAACTTTCTAGCCACCTCGGCTCTAGTCCAAATGGCAAATGAACCATGATCTGAATTCACAGCAAATGAAAACATAAATATTTCTTTATTCCTTTGCAGACCGTGGATTTGAATTAACATTCAAATTGGCTGATGACCAGTCGCTCGCTCTCATCAAATATGGAGAGTTCCTCTACGAGCACCTCGTCATATTCTCGCCTTCCGTCGAGGAGTTCGGTGGTGCCATCGACGTGCCGGCCATCACCGCTTTCATCGACGGTGGCGGGTAACGTTCTGGTGGCCGCTAACTCCAACATCGGCGAGCCCATCCGTGAGCTGGCCAGCGAGTGCGGTGTTGAGTTCGATGAGGCCAAGACCGCTGTCATTGACCACCTGAACTATGACATGGCCGACCAGGGAAAGGTAAGCAACTCAAATGATGCAATTTGTAAAAGAGAGCCACGTGTTTATCCTAAAAATGGGTCGACACCATGGCAGGCCTAGCATCGACTATAGTCGACACCATGGCATAGGAACATTATAGGAATTGAAATAAGGCCCGTCCTTCTGGGAACTAGTGGTTCTCAGAGGTCGCCCCCATGGCAAACTAAGCATTATTGGTCAGGATCCAAAGGGTTAATTGATTTAAATTGCACTTAATTTGATTTAAAATCAAATTTTAATTTACTGCCTTTCTAGGGGAGTGTTCTTCTTTGGATAAATTCCTTTAAACTACACGTGGTGATCAGTATGTAGCAGCATAAGCTACCTTACAATGAAATAAACTTTAGCTAGTGGAGTGGCTAAATTTGCCCACAACAATGGTTATCCCTTAAAGGCAATGTGAACCAAGTCTAATAAATCCGTTTGTTTTTCCAGCATACCTTGATTGTTGCGGAGTCCAAGAACCTGATTGACGCTCCCATGATAGTTGGGGACAAGAGGATCAACCCCCTCCTGTTCAGAGGTGTTGGGTAAGTGCTGAACCACTCCTAAACCCTTTAAGAGCAGCGTAGTGATTTAATGCACAAGTTATGCCCTTTTGTAGTCCTGGTTAATTGACTCAGGGTTACCACCCAGAGTCTTTTGTGATGCCTTGTGAGGGGTCACATCAAGATAGTGAAACTTAATTTTTGAGTGTCAATTTTGACATGAATTCATGGTTCAAAAAATTTGAAAACTTGACAGATGGACAGACATGACACTCAGGTACATGGAACATCAGTCACTTTCATCAATGATCCACTTTAAGCCTTTAAAACATTTAGATAAAAATATGTGACAAAAAAAACAAAAAAACATGTGCAGAGAAATTAAACACTAAAGTACTAGAATGGATTTTTGTCTCCATTACGGTCCACACAATTTCAGTGCTAAGTCAATGAGAGCTATCTTGCATTATAGTGTGAGACACTTTTTGTAAGACCTTTTTGGTATATTTCTCTTGAACTATCTTGAATTATCTTGAATTACATTATTGTGTCGACAGGTGCTGCTGTGATCACAGGTTTTAACAAGATCTCGCAAAAACTGAGAATGCAAAACGGAGAACGCAAAAGCAGAGAATGGGATCATGGGCGGGGGGACCGGGGGCAGGGAGAGTGGGGGCGGGGAGAGTGGAAAACGGAAAAATCAATGTCACACTACGGCAGTGGCATGCATGTAAAACTTACAGGGTTTGCTCTGACGAAAATTTTTTTGCGAATATCGCTGTTTACGCTCCAATTGGCACGATTTTCGGAAGGGTCGGAGATCTACAGCGTTGGCCGCCGACCGACACATCGTAACAGAAACAAAGATGCCGTTGCCGTTTACGCTCCGATCGACTCGTTTTTTGGCCGAGACGTAAAGTGGCTGTTACGGGCTGTTGGGTGACGATGCCCACAGCCACCTGCTGGCCCCCAGCCATCTGCTTTTCCACACCCACCTGCTTGCCCATACCCACCTGCTTGCCTGGAATTTGACTAAATAAGTCATGTGACCTATCAAAGTGGGTCAGCGTTTCCTGGAGGTTATGATTCTGCTGTCAGAATTGAGAAATAATTTATTGTATTAAAATTAGGTATATGGCTTATGGGGAATTGGCATGGTCATGGGGAATCGGCATAAAGTGTGTGGATTGGGTGGCGCGGTCTTATGGGCTCACTAGATATGGATGCTCTCAGAGTTGACAAATAAATAATTGTTCCCGAAATGAGTTTGCAGCTTCAATCTTTCAGTTAATAAATTCAATGACATAATCACCCTGACCCTGAGTCATTTGTGATGTAAATCACACGTTCAATCTTACACTAATGATTGGTCAACATAATGTACGAGTGTCCGTGAGGTAGGCTCCCTGGCAGGTGGTGCGTTGATGCATCGTGACGCGTAGAAGCCGCGGCTAGTACGCAAGTCACATCGTCCGTGCAGCTTATAGAATCGGCCCAAACACTAGGTGTAGCTCATACGGGAGTTTATAAATGTATGCTACATTACTTAAGTTGCTATAGTCAGAACCTCTGTGCGGCTTATATAATTCATCAAAGTAAGGGGTGTATCCTATACGCAAGCTCCTTTACATATGAGCTAGTTATACGTGAAAATTTACAGTAGTGTTAGTATATGCTGATTTGACCGCCACCCGCTACCCTTACTGTTCTCTGTACTGATGCTATGTCACACAATGTATAAATACCTCTCTGCTGTCTGGTTACAGGATGGTGGCTGACCCAGAGAACCCGCTGGTCCTGAGCGTGCTGCACGCCTCCTCCACTGCCTACTCCTTCGTCACCGACGAGAAGATCAGCGAGGTGAGCACCCTCTGACAAAGATGTAGAGTCAAATACAATGTACCTTATTTGATGTGATAAGCGCCCTATTTTTATAACCTGCTAGCACTTAATGATTTAATATTGGCCAAAATTGTGACAATTGGGACTTTCTTCTTGTCTAAAAATAGCCCACTGGGTGGGGAATGGGGAGGTGAGCGCTAATTAGGGGGAGGGGACTTTTTACATTGAATACAGTATATCTAAAAGTTGCATTCAATTTTAAAGAGAAATTTTAATTTATTTTTGTTGTTAAAAACACAGATTCTAGTAGTAAAATTGCCAAAAATGTCAGAAATGTTCATATAGATTTTAAAAGGCTTGGTGTTAACCCTGTCCCCTCCTCCTGTCCACAGTACCCCCACGCTGTGGGTAAGAACACACTCCTGGTGGCCGCCCTCCAGGCTAGGAACAACGCTCGCGTCATGTTCTTCGGATCCCTCGACTTCTTCAGTGACGAGTTCCTCATGTCCTCCGTGCAGAAGGCCCATGGCGGAAAGAAGTAAGTCATTGAATAGATTGCTTAAAATTAGGATTGTTTACAACTAAATAAGGGATTCTCCTGTGCTAAAGGGGGTTGAAAGGGTAGTGTTGCAGCTTTGGAATCAACAAATATTGCTGAAATATTTAGTTTACAAAATGAGATGCTATGAGCTAACTGAGTGCCTACAGTAACAATTCGATCATCCATAGAGACGGTCACTGCTATATTGGGCAAGCAGCCTATAAATATATTGCGAGGCAGACTACCAATACTTGTGGATGACTTTCGCGCTAACTTGAGACAATCCCATAAGGTACTAAATATGCGCTGGGATGTTAACTTAATCAATCAATACAGTATTAACATGCTGTGTATGTGTGTTGTAGGTTTGACCAGTCAGGTAACCAGGATCTGGCCGGGGCCCTCACCCAGTGGGTGTTCAGGGAGCGCGGTGTGCTCAGGGTCGGCCGTGTCAACCACAACAAGGTGGGAGATGCCAAGCCTCCACACGCCTACACCATCCTAGAGGACGTGGTACGTACTCACTCTACAGTCAAACTCGGCTATAACGAGCTTAGATATAACGAGCTGCTGATTTCCCCCAAAAGTATTGGAGACAACATTTTAGCACTTTTATGACATTGTTGTGTCCCCGTGTGTTGAAACTTTATTTTCTATTACCATTCTTTTAAAGTCCCATTCTCATGGAATTGATACTAAAACCTCGCATATAAGCCTAACTTGCGTATTAGCTGCACATTAACATTGATAATATCCTGTAAGCTGAAATGGCGATCTGACTTGCATACTAACTGCAGCCTATATGAGGTTCTACGGTGCATTAAATATGGTTTTGATAAACAATTTTGCTTTTTTCCCCAGAAATACTCAATCCAGATCGAGGAGCTGAAGAACGGAAAATGGGCTCCATTCGAGGGCAATGACGTTCAGCTGGAGTTTGTCCGTATCGACCCCTTCGTGCGCACCGTGCTCAAGAAGAAGAGTAAGTGACAGTCACAAAACAATACTCAGCTTGATGAAGTATGTGTCCGCCCAGACTTTTTAGACCACCTGGATGGTGTTTCTCCACAAATATACGGACGTCCGTAAATTTGCGGACGTCCGCAAATATATTTTTGGAGCCCCGCAAATTATGTCTTTTTGGTACTTAAGCATACAAATACTACCTCCGTATATATTTGCGGACATCCGTTTATATTTGCGGAGATCCACAAATTTGTGGAGAAACGGGACCCTGAATTTGATAACTTTGGTTACAGGTTTTTACAGTAAATATTTTTTGGGCGGCAGAGTCGATGTTTGCTGGTCAACATACCAGTATTATATATATATATATTTTTTTTTCAAATCCAAGTGGAAAGAGGTTTTAAAAAAAAAAAAAAAAAAAAAAAACGAGCCTTAGAAGAAAAATATATTCTCTTTTTTGGCCGCTGGGAAATGTTGAGACAAATTAGGAAAAGTAAAAATTCTGCCTTTGGCCGCCCAAAAAGTTATTGTTAAATCCTGTAAATTTATCCAAATTATCCGAATGAAATGGCTGCATGAGTCAATCAATACCAGCAAGGAACTATCCTTCATACAAACCCATACATTAGTACTTAAGACCAGCTTTTAAACCCTTTCTGAGTTGTACTCTGGAAATCTGGCCTACAATGTACTGCTTGACATATATCATCCAATCACTGATAATAAAATGAATTTTTGCTTGCAGATGGTCTCTTCACAACCACCTTCAAGTTACCTGACATATATGGAGTCTTCCAGTTCAGAGTAGACTACAACAGAATAGGCTTCACACATCTATTTAGCACCACACAGGTAAGGGGCCCCCAGCCTACACTAACATATTTAGCACCAGGCCCGGCCTACACTTACCTATTTAGTACCAGCCCCAGCCTATAGTAACCTATTTAGCACCATGCCCGGCCAACACTAACCTATTTAGCACCAGATCCGGCCTATAGTGACCTATTTAGCGCCAGGCCCAGCCTATAGTAACCTATTTAGCGCCAGGTCCAGCCTACGGTGACGTATTTAGCGCCAGGTCCAGCCTATAGTAACCTATTTAGCACCAGGCCCGGCCTATAGTGACCTATTTAGCACCAGGCCTGGCCTATAGTAATCTATTTAGTACCAGCCACCCACAAATGCCAGGCCCAGCTTATAGTAATCTACCATTTACAATAAGATGATTGTAAGCCATGTTGATGTAAACAATGTCATTATTGATGTAACCAATGCCACATTTAACAAAAAAACGTGGTTGTCGTTTCAGGTGTCAGTGCGGCCATTAGAGCACACACAATACGAGCGCTTCATCCCGTCAGCGTTCCCCTACTACCTCTCATCATTCAGTATGATGTTTGGTGTCTTCATCTTCAGTTTTGTCTTCTTGCACTACAAGGAGGACGTTAAGGACAAGACAGAATAAACCATCTAAATCTCAGCTATAAATTATACTTACAATGTCACAATTACCAACAAGTGTGGGATTTAAAAATACAAGGGGAAAAGTATCACATTTAGTTTTCATCATCTCGTGTGGAGATTTAAAATACATTTATACATTGGAAGCAATAGAAAAGTGATGCTGAAATAGTCAATTTTGTCCCCAAAAGTGGAAACCTGATAGTTTCTGAATTATGATGCACTACGCATAGGCTTTTGTCCTGCGTAGTCGATTGTTTTTGAAGTCAGTGTATATCATGATACACAACGTTTTCTCATAAATACGTTTATACTTTGTTAGTGCGGGTCATGCATACATTTAGAACCCTGGTAACATTTGCACCAATGAATTTGGTAAAAACATCCAAAAAATAAAATAAAGATCATGACAAGAAATTGTCCAGTAACATCATTTGGTGACATTCCATGAATATCTGTGAGAATGGATGATAAATAAGAATGTTTGATGTGTCGAAATAAAATCCATTAGAAATAATCCAGTGTCTTATGTTAATATTATTTGAAAGTTTAAACTGTTGGGGACACCCGGGGGGGGGGGGGGTCATGTTGATTTTAAGAAATGACTGTCACTTGTCAAATTTAGGGGTCCTATGAAATGCCATTCGGGGAGGGGGGGGTTAATGTAGACTCAATAGCAATATGTATCGGCTTTATGGGATACCAGCAATATTTAAGACGGGTCTAGAAAAATAAATTGGTTCGTTTGTATAATTCAGAATCTTATAGTTGTTCATCATTCAATTATTGATAGTGTAAGAAAAAGTATGATCACGATTCTGAATTATGATCACTGCTAAAGCCAAATAAAAATGGATAAGATGTATATATATACATTAGTTGGATGTATGCATTAAAGCTAACTGAAAGGTTTCTTTTTAGTATTTTTATTGATAATCATTGAGCCCAATGTTTATCATATTGTTCCACTTTAATATACAGATAATGGTTCAAATACATTTTTATATCACATTAGAATGGCAGTGTAGTTCAAATTAAATAGAGACAGTATACCGTATATTCACAACTAGAAGGCAATGATCCACCTAAAAGTTGTGATCTATGTGTAGGCACAAATGTATTACATTCAATGCAATAGGGAATCATAGCAGCAACGACAGAGCTGGAGATAATACTATTTCCTCATGACCCTGAGATCAAACAACTTTATCACACATATCTTTACCATCATATTACACAATTAATATCACAATAATCATTATAGGGGCATAATTTCTTAGAGTCTACAGAAAATACTTCACCCAAATCATAAATAGCAACTGAATAGCATATCTTTTATGCAATATATATATATTTAAGACCAGTACACTTATGGTCATCCATAGATGATAGTTTATCTGGCTACCCCAGAGTATTCTGTGTGTTTCATGGGAATCCTGTCCCTGAAATCTTAACACAATGCCTTCAAATCATACATTGCTTGATGAATGGCATATGAAATTATAGTTATGAACAGATGATTCTGTGTCAAATATAAATAAAGGTGCAGGGAGCCATTATGTGAGGCATTATGCAGGTCACTGTTACATTGCTACACTGGCCCGTAACTTGTGGGGTTCATCGTTTCGAACGAACCACCCCACCTCCATCAAGGAGATCCAACATAGGTAGTGAAGAGGACATAATTGGCTACTTGCCACTTTTTACGGCTTGTCGATCAGAAAACTATTAAGGATTCTAGAGAGAAAAACATGAAAGATTGCTTAGATACATGAAACTCTGCTTCCTCTTTAAATATATTCATATTATTCCACCATCATATTAGAAAAGTCCAGTTCTACCATTGAAATAATCATGTCAAGTTCCACCATATCCAAAAATGAACCACCCCACTTAGATGGCTAGTTACGGGCCTGCCTACATGTATATTATGTATTTCTATGTATGTACATGAAATGAACAAAAACTGCTCATGAAAATTATTTGATATCCAAATTAGTAAATAATACTCAGTGATATATATTAAAAATTCACTTTGTCAAACTACCTTCGCAAGAAACCTTATATACTAAAATTGGTTATTTAAGTGTTTCCACACCAGCAGTTCCATGTGCTGTGACAGATTACTTAGAATTAAATTCTCTCAGCCTCCAGACATCATCAACATCAATCCATAGGGTCCTGTCCTTGAGTTTGTGAATGTGCAGTCTTTTGAAGAGAATCTTTCGTATCTCGTATCTGCTGTGGGCATCCCAGCACTGAAATGGGAGATTTTATACAGTATATGTACTATAAACCCACATATAAGCTGTACCCCTCTGAAAATTGCTTCTTTATTTCTATACTATACTAGCAAAAGTCCTTGTATATGCAACACCCTATATGGTCAGCTCTCACCAAAAGGGATCACAGGGCTGGAATAGCTTGTAGTGTAATATAATCTTAAGATCTTTAAAATATGCTTTTGGCATCAAATTAAAGTTGGATTTGACTCGTGTACAAGCTGCAGCATCACAGCATATATACTTAACCATAAAGTCAACTTATGAGGAGCATGTATACTCAACCATAGTGATACATTCAACTTATGAGGGGCAATTGTTACTGACTTAAATTCCAGCGTATAACCTTACACTTCAATAACTTATCTAAGTGAATAGGTGTTAGCTTAGTCTACAACTGTTGATTTGGAATATTCCTATTAGAGGAGCTCAGCCTACCATACTAAAGGGAGAAAAGATGGTTGATATAGTAACTTACGGCTTTCCTGTTTCTACATTCAGATCCAAAGGGACACATAGAAACTCTGTAGTTAGCTTGGTCGACGTAGGGCTTCAGAGCGGCTGATACTTCAATTCCACTAGTGACACGTGCTCGATCCCTATCTCCTAGAACCTGAAGGAACCTGCTGCCTTCAACTGGCAGTGGGGTCTGCTTAATACTTCTTGCCACTATTCTCTCTGGAGATGAGCATGATGAGGAAGTATCATCTGATTGATCACTTGTTGAACCTGACATGGTAGAGCCACTGCTGTCTGAATTAGAGGAATCACTCTCACTGTCCTCACTCAAGTCTGACACATCTGAACCTTCAGCCCGATCATTAAACCCACATTTGACAACAACATCTTTTGGATCATCATGACATGCATTGGATGCCACATTGACAGGTATTAGCTTCCCAAATTTGGTAGTCACATGAGCCTTAACCTTTATAGGCTTACAACCAGTGGTCTTGCCTGTATTGTTCAGGTTGGAGTTACTATCCACACTGACAATATTTGTTGCATCAGATTGTTCAATCGAGCTTTTCCCAGGCATGGGGACCGTATCACTATTCAATGGATCCCCTCTACCTATGGCGAAGGAAATTTTGTTTACTTTTTTTGGGACTTTTCGTACCCTGACTTTCTTTGATGTCTTGGTTTGCTGTGCCATGCTAGTGGATGACTCATCAGAACATACAATTACTTTGCTGGTTTGCTCTGGTATGTCAGAGGGCTTCTGCAAAGCTACAGGGGCTACCTCAGCTTTCTTTACTATTCCAATATCATTTCTACGCATTTTTTTGACAAATCTTGCGACACCAGGTGCTATCTCAAATACATTATGTATATCATTCTTTTCCAAGACCTCATTTTCAGTTGATGGTTCGGATGTTAAGTCATCTTTTTGCTTTGCAATGCTCTTTGATTTTCTTGAACGGTTGAACAGCCTTTGGTATGCTTTTGGAGGTGTAGAATGTGGCACTGTTTTCAAACTTTTTGGAGCTGGATCCTGGCTGTTTGTAGGCTGGTATATATCTATGTTCTCACTCGGGTGTCTTGTATAGCTACCTTGTACTTGGTCCCCTTCTTGCTCCATACATTGGGAAGCTATCACTTTGGAAGGATGAGTGATATTCATACGGTCTTGGAAGCTATAACATGGAAACAGATAGTCTTTGGAACCTTCCTCTGCTTTTGCAGGGATATGTGTGTGCACTGCTGGTTTAACTTTAGAATTTCTGATTGCAGTTCCAGCTCCTTCCTGGCTGGTGTCAAGCATACTGGCTCTGGAAGTGGCCTCTTCATTGACACCAATTTGTGAAGTAATAATCTTGGTCTGATCAGATTCTTGACTTTGCACACATGGCAAAACGACAAATCTAGGTCGTCTAGCAATGCCAGCTGATTGTTTCTTGCACCCGTTTCCATGGACAGCTTGTTCATCAATAAACTCAAACATATCTACCTCATGGCTACCCTTCTTTGCAGAAGGTCTCTGAGCCTGATTGATGATATTCCTGTTGTCTTGAACTTTGTGGGATGTCATTCCTCCTGCCTTTATACATTCCATGATTGATTGTTCTTGGTTTAATTGTGACCCAAAATCTTTGGCAGTCTGTTGGTTGTTGGATGTATCAACGATTGCTTTTTGGTTGGCAGGACGATTCTGGAAGGTGCTCTCAGGAGTTTCATTCTGATTCAGGTCAAGACTTCTGGTTCTAGGAATTTGTTTACCTGTCGGAGGGACATTCACCTTTTGAACGATACTATGAGAGGTTTCGATCTGACTTGGACTGAAACTTCTCCCTCTAGAACTTTCCTCTGCATTACCAGGGATATTTGTGTGCTCTGCTGGCCCAGTCAAGTCAATAGCTTGAGAATTGATGAAGTCATTTACAGCTTCATCCAGTATGGTATAAAGCATTTTGTCTCCAAATGTGTCCTCTTCATTGGCATCCATTTGCGAGGAAATTATCTCAGTCTGAGCTTTGAATAGCTTGCCTTGATTAAGAGGATCAGGCACTTGGCATGACATACCAACTACTTTAGGTTGTCTAGCTGATAGTTTCATGCACCTCCCCTCCTGACAGGTGACATCTTGAACAGGTTGTTCTTCAATAGACTCAAACATATCTACTTCTTGGCTCCTCTTCCTTGCAGAAAGTATTGTAGCCTTGTTAATGATTGTTTTATGGTCTTGAACGTTGGGAGATGTCATTTCCCCTGTCTTTGCACTTTCCAGGTTGAGTCTAAAGTCTTGGTTTACTTGTGATATATATTTAACAGTCGGCTGGTTGTTGACTGAATCAACCACTTCCTTTTCCTTGACAGAGAGATTGTGAACCATGCTGTGAGGAGGTTCTGTGTTCAGAGTCTCATTCTGATTTAGGTCAAGACTTCTGTTGCTAGGAATTTCATTTCCTGTGGCAGGAACATCCAACTTATGAATTTTGCTCTGAAAAGGCTCCGTTTCTCTACCTCCCATCTCAAATGGACTAGGACACCTGTCTCTGGAACTTAGCTCTGCATTTGCACGGACATTTGTGTATAATGCAGTCAAATCAACAGCTTTAGAGGTGATGAAGGCATCTACAGCTGGCACAGTCAGGTCAACCACTTCCGAATCGATGACAATGGCATTTCCAGCTTCTTCCAGCAAGGTGTCGAGCATTCTGTCTCTGAATGTGTCTTCTTCATTGGTACCCATTGGTGAGGAAATTGTCTCGGTCTGATCTTTGAACCGCTTGCCTTGCTTAAGGGGATCAAATTCTTGACATGTAATATCAACAACTCTAGGTTGTCTATCAGTATTATCCGATTTCATGTTCCAGTTTTCTTGGCCGGTGCCATATTGGACATTTCCTTCATGGATAGACTCAGACATATCTACTTTATGGCTCTTCTTCTTTGCAGAAAGTACCTGTGCCTGCAAATTCAAGTCAGCATCTATGAATGTGTCTTCTTGATTTGATTGTGATCTTATATCATTGAGAGTCTGCTGGCTGTTTGGTGTATGGGCTATCTCCACTTTTCCTTTCGGTTCAACATTGACTGCCATCGTTGGTATGGATGTAAATGTATTTGTCAGGTTCACCTTTGGGTAGGAACTCTGTTTTTGTTTATTTTCCTCTATCTCATGTTCCTTACCACACTTTTCCAAATCAGCATGCCCCTCATGATGCACTCCTTCCATAATGCTTTCCTGCCCCTCATGGCTCATACTGTCAACAATCTGGGTGTGGTAGAGATCAAAACTTCTGTGTTTCTGGATTTCATTTTCTTTGGCAGGGAAATTCTGGAACATCCTCTCAGGAGGTTGTGTGTGCCGAGTTTCATTCTGATTCAGGTCAAGTTTTTCGCTCTTCGGAATTCGTGTGGCAGGGAAATTTCCTTTTGGAACTATGGTACATATATATTCAATGTCTGAATCTCTAGTTCCAACCTGTCTTGGACTAAGACTTCTGCCTCTGGAACTTTCTTCTTCATTCGCATTGATATCTGCGTACACTGCTGAACTGCCACTGCAGATAGAGGGAGACCTTTCATTCTCAGCTTCTTTCTGGTTGATGTCTCTGGAAGTGGCGTCTTCATTGGCACCAATTCGCAAAGAAGTACTCTTAGTCTGACTAGTGTGGGCAGGTTCTTGACAGTGCACACCAACAACTGTAGGTGATGTAGCAATACCAGCAGATTGTTTCATGTACCTGTTTCCACTACCACATTGGTCAATTTTTTCAGCAGCATTGGGAAGCATGTTGGCATTATCATCTTTTTGATTGACAACTGCAGATTGCATTGATTCTTCGTCTTCTACTTTAACAATGATTGCGTGCCCCTCAATTCTAGGTGTACTGTTATCAACAGCCGATATACTTGTTTGGATTGCTGGTATTTCTCCTTCGGTTTTCAACGGGAAACTCACAGAAGTATGGTGATCCAGAGAAAAATCTGAACAATTACAGGTCTCCTCAGCATTTTGCTCACTTTGAGAGGATACCACATTTTGTGCCGTACCAAGCCCTCCACACTGTGTCTGTTGCATCTGTCCTGTATTGTTGTATATAACAATAAGAGGGGTAGGAGGATAAGATGGTAATGATGGAAGTTGTATTGGTATTTGTGGTAATACTGAAGAGTCACCACTCTGCCCGCCCTCCAGATCAAATCTGGCTGTTTTGGTAATGATGTCGACAATTTTCTCAAGCATAAGAATGTCTAAGACAAGCGTATTTGCGGTCATTCCTGTACGAAGTCTGGTGATGTAAGAACCTAGAGAACTGATAACTGACTGCTTCATTGCCTCTTGCTGGTGCTCATACACTGGGTTCTTTGTTTTCGTTGGAGTATTGACCTGCACAGACTTATGCTTGTGAGGTTTCCTTAAGCGAGCCATTGTACTCTGGTTTCTCGTAATATGAAATTCTGTCTGCTGGTAAGAATCCACCTTTGAACTAATTTTTGGATGCTTTGAGACATAGTTTGCAAATGAAGTCTTACGTTTGTTACTTCTATCTGTGCTAGTTTTGTGATATGCCTGTCCCTGAATGTCTTGGCTTAGCAGACTCTCAAAATTGTCACATTGATCATTTGCATCTAAGACTACATCCATATTTGCAGCGGTGTTTTGTCTGAAAGAACGAAGTCGTGGATCTCTGGATGACGTATTCACTGTTTCAGTACATCCATTGATTTGATATGCAGGTGCAAAAGGTATGTTGATTGGTGTTGTCTTTGGCATGTAACTGGCATCTTCATCGCTTAGAACTGAACACATCTCTGGCATCATGTCACAGTCAAAAGGATCATGATATTCTTCCACTTCAGGTGATCTGATGACATAACTTTCCAATGCCCCAAACTGTGGTTCTGACAAAGAGTGTGGAAGTACAATAGGTGTCCTAGATTCTGATGGCTGCCTCCTGATGTCCATATCTAAAGATGAAATCTCCTCCAGATTGGTTTTATTTGTGATGTCTGACTGGTTGGAAACAGTAGCCCTGGCTGTCTTACCTTGCTTTGAAGCAGGCTTAGTTGGATCTGGTTTAAGTCTCTTCACTTTAAGCAGAGGCTGCAGTGTTTTTGCTTTCAGTACAGTGTCCATCATCTCTCCTGTCAGCTTGTATGTTGATGGTGGTTTAGGCTTAAGTTCAGACTGGGGTTTATTCAGTGTGTCAGACAGTTGTGAAGGAAATGAGGGATTATCTAAACCATTGGCTGTGCCTTTACCATGTCTTAACCTATCCTTGATACTGCCTTCAGTCCATTGCTTTGCTTCCTTTGCACTGAAAGAAATATCAGGGCTGGGGTGTGAACTGGGAAAATGCAAATAATTTGAGGGTTGCTAGACAAAATGAGTATTCAGTTGCAAATCAGATGTCAAAACAGTACTATAGACCAATGCAGCAAGAAAGGGTGACTTTTCAGAAAAGTTGTTGATAAAGTTTTTTGGACATTTCTGGAGTGTGACCAACAAATACATAAATATAACCTGCATTCTACTATACCGGTACACTATTTGAGAGATAATTGTCCTGTGAAGCTCCTGAGGCTGATATGAGATGTTTGCAAACACAGCAATTACAGACAACGTACTGAGGATTCTGCTGAAACCAATTTTAACACAACTTTATTATGAAAAAGTCACCCTTTCTTGATGCATTGGTCTATAGTAATCTGTAGCCCAAAATGATTTTGAAAATCAAGTAGCCAATTTGTGCAATTTTATGTATTTTAGTGGTCTAGTCTTTTAAGATTTCCAAGTCCCTCCCCCTACATAAAGTGAAACAGATTTCTCATTGGATATGGATGAATCCTAAGAATGACCAATTTCAAGAGCAAAATATCTGAATTCAGATTTTAATCTGAGCTTTCACAGCCCTGAATATAAATTCCATTGATTTCAGGTGTGCCCATCTTCTCTGTAAGTGATAGGGAGAAAGCACTTCTGTAGGGACCGTAAAACAGAACAGAGTGGGCGAGGTGCTTGCAACCGATGGTGGCAGTAAGAGCCTACACTATGACCTAAAATTGGACGTGTCATCACAAATGCCTTAGAGAGTTTTGGCTAGTTCTGACGAATTTCAGAGAGTATTCGGTTTTGCAGAGTGTCAGAAAGCTTCGAAGACTGTCAGAGAGTTCTGAGAGTTTTGGAGAATTCCAGAAATGTCAGAGTTATGAGAGTTTCAAAGAGTTTGAGGAAGTCAGAGAGTTTCAGAGTGTCAGAAAGTATTAGCGAGTGTTGGAAAGTTTCAAGAGTTTTGCAGAGTAGCAGAGAATTTTGAGAGTTCCAGAAATTTTCAAAACTTTGGGAGAGTTATGAGCGTGTCTGGGAGGCTTAGAGAGTTTCAAGAGTGTCAGAGTCGTATATATCTGATGTGTTGTATGACTTTCTTGGTCCAAAGATTCAGATATGCATGAGTATCAGAGTTTCTTGGAATTTCGAGAGTGTCAGTGATGTTAAGACTTATCTCCTATCCCCCATCTGTATATTGCTCTCCCATCCTCTGCTTTTCCTATACCTCTCCATAAAGATCCATCTCACTAATTCTCATTTCCTACTACCTATCCCTCTCCCTAACCTTCCCATAACTCCCTATGCCCCTTCCTGCCTGTTTCCTTCATTCATCCCACTTCCCTACCTATCCATACCCCTGGGTTTCCCTTCCTCTGCCTATGCCCTACCTGTCCCTGCCCTTGCTTCTCCCTTCCCCGGCATATCATTCTATCTATCTGCATATTCTGTTCCCTGCTTCTCACTTCTCCTAACTATCCACTACCTATCTATCCCCTGCATCCCCCCTACCTATCCCATACCCAGTTGTCTCAGTGCCCCCTCATCCACAGCATATTATACCCTACCTCTCTCTCCATGATCTGCTAAGTATCCCTCTTCCTGATTCTGCCTACTCAAAGGTTTGACTATCCCCCAATCTGACAGGCACTCTTCCTGTGTATCACTCTACCTATCCTGCACACTGCCTATTCTTCAGCGTACCTATTCCTCAAGTTACTTATCCCTTAAATTGGAACCGTCTCTTAAATTAGCTCATCCCCCAAAATGCTTAAAGGCTAAAGCTTACCCCTCTCCTGGCTACTCTTGCCTACTTTCTTACTTGTCTACCTGTCCCTGAGTCTACCTATCCCCAATCTGCATATTACCCAGCCTACCTATCCCTCATGGTGACTATCCCTCACTCTGCCTATCCTTCATGTTTAACCGGCAGTATCCATCTTTTATCTATGCCCATCTGCTAAACATAACATTCCTCACCATGTCCACTGTGCCTACCTGTCCCTGCATCTATCTATCCCCAATTTTCCTATCACCCAGCCTACCTGTCTCTCATTGTCACTATCCCTCACTCTACCTATCCCTCATGTTCAGTAGACCAAGGTAGTGTCAAGGTGTAGAAGTCCACATCATCCGTTCTATCAGATGCCTCATGTTCAATCTACATTCTGTTTATCTAATCCCACATGGAGCACATGTCTACTATTTTTATGTTTGAGTAATTTTTTTATCATTGACTCAGGGTCTAGTGAGGCTATTCTAAATGCTGATTAAGAGATTTTCAAATTTTCAACTTCACACAACCGTATTTCATCAACTATCCATGTCAATTTTAAAATCTTTTCATGGTTTGTTACTTTCACACATTATCTGTCGCACAAAATGCACTGTACCCGCAATTTTGCATTTTTGTTGGAAAATAAACATGCAAACATTTTTTTGCATTTTCTTGAATCAACAAATCACAGATTCTGCCCTCCCATTGAACTCTTTACTGAAGCAGTGTGCATCATTCTAGACAACCCTGCTGCCAGCTATGTTTTGAATTCAATAAAAGTTCTAAATACCAATGTGTGTGATACTACAGATGGTGCACAAGAAAGTGTTTTGGACTAAACAATGTGTGTGTGCATACACTGTCATTGCTCGGTCCACCGGAAGTTAACTATATATATGACGCATGTGCAGAAACCATTTCATTCACGCTGGTATCTCCTATTATCTCTCTGTCTGTATGGCACAACACGACATGGGGGTTTGGGACATGAGTTGGGACATTGGACATGAGTTGGGACATTGGACATGAGTTGGGACACATGTTGGGACATGGGCATAGGTTGAGACATGGGACATAGGATGGGACATGAGTTGGGACATGGGACATGAGTTGGGACACCCTGACCCTGAGTCATTTGTGATGTAAATCACACATTCAATCTTCTAGTCTACCCATCCTTCATTGTGCCTATCCTGGCAGGTCCCTCAATCATGCTTAACTTGCACATCCCTCAGACTCACTAGCCCCCATGGCTTTTACATATCCCCACCTTGCAGGATACTCTCCATACCTATCTCTCAAACTGCCTATTACACATAGTATACTACCTATCCCTCTCACACTTCATCTTCCTGAATACCCATCCTTCATTCTATGATTATCCCTTATTCTGCCTATCCATATAACCTTTTACGCATATCAGGTCCCCCAACCTTCCCTTTTCTCAATGAACCTACATTAAGGTGACCATTCCTTAATCAACATACACCACAGTCCACAGTAACATTTTATTGCTAGGGGACCTTACTAAGCTAGAGATGTGAGTAGGGAGAGCTGTGGAGTTCATACACATTTTGAAAGTCACAACATGAGTGAGGAAGTACAACCAGAAGACTGGTTGCAGTGGCGTAGGAAAAGGGGGGGCCAGGGGGGCCCGGGCCCCCCCATCACTGAGTAGGGGGGGGGGGGCCCAGATATGTTTGGGCCCCCCAAAAATTGTCAAGATCTCCAATATAATACACACAATTTCCAATATTTGCCTCTCTCACATAGGGAAAAGTAGAGGCAGAGGGGCCTGGGCCCCCAATCAAGCCAAGGGGGGCTCAAATACTACTTTTCTATACAGTTTCAATATGAGTGTGTATATGATACATCATGCATAAAAGTTGATGCTTAAACTTGTTTGGAGTGGGCCCTCCCTGGGCCCCCCGTATGAAGATTTGCTTCCTACGCCTCTGCTGGTTGTACTACCACAATGCTTTGCATTTTCTTCAGTATTGTATAGAAAATAATTCAGGAAAGATTCTCAACCTCATGTTTTTCTAAATAATTGCACCTCTAGACAAAGTGTGCAGTTTGTGGCAATATACAATACCTGTTGCAGTGAGACAATGTTGTAGTGTTGCAAGAAAGTTAGGAGCGTGAAAACTCTGCCCAACAACTCTTAATGTCAATGTGTAGTACATACCTCTCTTTTGATAGGCGCCACAGTCCAAAGAGTCTTTCTGATGACTCACTACTTTGAGCATCTGAAAGAGTAGTATAAGGAGTTCTATATTTCTGCTATGAACCAATATGTGTACATTGTATGGCCTTATGCATGCTCTGCTTCAAACCTGAACAATATAAAGTTCTATGTATTGCCATCTAAACCATTTTCACTCACGAGGTAACTGCTGTAGTTTTATCTTAATTGAATCAGATGACCTTCCCCTCAGGCACAAAATCCCTTGCATGATCTTAGGAAGGGATGAGACAGGGAACTTTTGGTTGAGATTCAATTCTGCCAGTTGTGACTGGGCCTGTAAGTCTAATGATAGGTCCAGTAAAACTACAGCATGACACAAAATAAGTATTTATCGGTCATTTTGGACAAAAAAGATTGAGCGTGTGAGTGGCCTCACAGATGACTCAGGGTAAGCTGGATTTGTAGCTTATCATGTACTTTAATAGATATAGAACTCCCTTAAAATGTAGCGTGTGATCCAAAAGACAGGTTGTGTGAGTGTAATATGTGTGAGTGTAATATGTGTGAGTTTTGATGTTGAATCACCGAGATTGAGTGCTTACAACCCCCCCCCCCCCATACACACAGAGTGCCAATTCCCAATGATCAGGTACCTAATTTTAGTACAATACGTTATTTCTCATTTCTGAGACCAGAATAGTAAACGATGACCCACTTTGATAGGTCACATGCCTTATTTAACCAAATTCCAGGGTAAGCAGTTGGGTGTGGGCAAGCAGGTGGCTGTGGGCAAGCAGGTGGCTGTGGGTCTCAGCACCCTGCAGCATGTAACCGCCGTTTTACGTCTCAGCCAAAGAGCAAGCCGGTCAGAGCGTAAACGGCAACAGCATCTCCGTTTCTGTGTGTTTGGCCGTGTTGGTCAGCCGCAGTGGAGCGTGTGATTTTGTCAGGGAGAAGTTTGTGTGGGAGAAGTTTGTCTGGGGGAAGTTTGCAAGTGAGAAGTTTGTCAGGGAGAAGTTTGTCAGGGAGAAGTTTGTCAGGGAGTAGTTTGTCTGGGAGTAGTTTGTCTGGGAGAAGTTTGTCAAGGAGAAGTTTGTCAGGGAGAAGTTTGTCATGGAGAAGTTTGTCAGGGAGAAGTTTGTCTGGGAGTAGTTTGTCTGGGAGAAGTTTGTCAGGGAGAAGTTTGTCAGGGAGAAGTTTGTCATGGAGAAGTTTGTCAGGGAGAAGTTTGTCTGGGAGTAGTTTGTCTGGGAGAAGTTTGTCTGGGAGTAGTTTGTCTGGGAGAAGTTTGTCAGGGAGAAGTTTGTCTGGGAGTAGTTTGTCATGGAGAGGTTTGTCAGGGAGAAGTTTGTCAGGGAGAAGTTTGTCTGGGAGAAGTTTGCAAGTGAGAAGTTTGCAAGGGAGAAGTTTGTCAGGGAGAAGTTTGTCAGGGAGAAGTTTGTCTGGGAGTAGTTTGTCTGGGAGTAGTTTGTCTGGGAGAAGTTTGTCAGGGAGAAGTTTGTCATGGAGAAGTTTGTCAGGGAGAAGTTTGTCTGGGAGTAGTTTGTCTGGGAGAAGTTTGTCAGGGAGAAGTTTGTCATGGAGAAGTTTGTCAGGGAGAAGTTTGTCAGGGAGAAGTTTGTCAGGGAGAAGTTTGTCAGGGAGAAGTTTGTCAGGGAGAAGTTTGTCAGGGAGAAGTTTGTCAGGGAGAAGTTTGTCAGGGAGAAGTTTGTCTGGGAGTAGTTTGTCTGGGAGAAGTTTGTCAGGGAGTAGTTTGTCTGGGAGAAGTTTGTCAGGGAGAAGTTTGTCTGGGAGAAGTTTGTCTGGGAGAAGTTTGTGAGTCGTTTGTCAAAGAAGAACAACAGTACTGAAGTGGCCATATTCTAAGGTTATAAGATTCTTCTAGGTGCAGCTTATAAGTGAGACCATCATATATCGGACCCCTATGTTTTGGATAAAAAATGGCCCGTGAGTAAAACGGCTGCTTATCTAAAGCAATATCAGAATGGGTGTAATCAGAAGTATTGCCATACATTTATGATTGGTAAGTGAGACGAGCAACTTATCAAAGACTGATTTATCAAAGTCTGTCTTATTTAATCAAATTCCAGGCGAGCAGGTGGGTGTGGGCAAGCAGTTGGTTGTGACATTTGGGTTGTATTGCAGTCCTTGAAATGTGTTACCACAGGAAATGTCCAGTTTTTGCCCGGCTTGGCGGTAGACCTTTGAAGTTAGATGGTATTTGAAGTAAGATAGAGGTACAAGAAGAGCGAAATAGCACAACTTTGGCTCAAAATATGATTTATAATAATACCTTGGAGCCTATGGTCGCCCGTTACCAAGGGTAGATTGGTTTAAGTACATTTCCATGATAGTGAAAGATAGAAAAAAATTGTTGAAGATCGCAGGTGAATATCACAAAGAGAAAATTAGTTTTTTGATAAATTTTTGAAGGAATTGTGTAGCCCTCGGTCTTGCCTACGTCTCTCTTTTTCCCCTTTTGTCTATCTCGAATAGCAACGGAAAGACAAACTTTTTCCCATGTGCCACATTTGTCTTAAACCCAAAATGAGGCAGTGTATATTACTCAGGGTTAATTTAACTTTGAGTCAACTAGGAAGAGAGTCACATCTCAGGCCAAAAATCGTTACTCATATCACTAGACTTTAAGATGATTCATTACAGCCCATTCAACACCAATCCAAATCAATGAAATCCTACTTTAAAAGTATAATTATGATAAAAGTTATCTTAGGACAAAATGCCTTTATACCAGAATCTACTCTACAAGCACATCCGTGATATTTCTCCTGGGTGCGCAGACAAGCGTTCTGAGCGCAATCTTAATCTTCAATCAATAATCTTAACAGATCATAATCTTAGTCTTAAAGTAGGTCTACCCACCAAATGAAGATGGCGCCACCAGTAGTGGTAAGCCTACACAGTCCATCGTAGGATAGGCTTTTTAACTAGTATGTAGTGGGGGGCTCTGCCCCCCAACCCCCTTTTTTTTCTTCTTTTTCTTTTCTTTTACATGTTTATGTTGTCTGATGTATGTGACACTAGGTGGCAGATTCAAGCTGCATTTAAGATAATGTATTAAAATGTAAGATTATAGATTTAGATTGCACTCAGAACATTTGTCTGCACACCCAGGAGAGCTATCACGTATTTGCACTCTACAACTTCTCACTCACCGAGGTATGGGTGTAAAACCAGAGCTGGGATGATAAATAACACTATGCAGTCCTCCAGCCTTCCTCCGTCTGCAGTTGCCACGCCAACCTTTTTAAAACAGAATTCTGTTTAAAGGATTTTCAAGTTTTCATTGCCTCCTATCACACCTGAGTGATTATATAACTATCATTGTTGCACACAGCTGCATGTTAGTTACAGTCAATATGTGTGTACAGGCAAGGGAAAAGGGTATTCTGAGGAAAAAGCCAACTTTGAAATTGACGTCATAAGCTTTCCAGTGATATATTACACTAGAAGATATCATTTCTAGTCTTTAAGAAATGGCTTCATGAATATGTGTGGGCATCACCCCTTCCAAAATCCGAATAAGCTCTGTCTCATATTTTCCAAGATATCCCTATTTGATTAACATTATTTATGATAATTTGAAATTTGTGATACATTTTCATTCTTTAAGTCATAAAATTCGATCTAGTAATCATAATTTTGTTATGTTTTCACCATGGCAATCCTCACAATTCATTATATCAATTTATGTCTTAATTTCCTCTATTTGGAATAAAAATCATGTTTCCATGGCAACACATATCAACAAGCACACCCATTTAGGCTTTAAAACGTTCCTTTTACCTGCCAAATAAAGAAGCTTTTTGTCAAAAATGGAATGTTTTATGTAATCCTATTGAATTCTCCAGAAAAAAGTACCCAAGACCAATTTTTGGCCTAATTCTTTCATTTTAGGCCACAGTGGCACCCCCTGGTGGCTAAAATCGGAACTAATCCCGCGGGGACCATCCTTTCTGCTTGCCTGCTCACATGTTCATTCAGCAGGTCAGGCATGGGATTGGGTTTTGAAGAAAAATCCAAGAGCAGTCTCGGGGGGTCATTTCAGATAATTTGCATGGGATGGGGCCCTCCTATAGATCAAGTCTGCCCCATCCTATAAATGGTCAAATATGTTCTCATTGGATCTGTACAAATCATAGGCGTGGCATTTTAGGCTCAAAAAACGGAAATCTAGATAAAACCGAAAAAAGACCATGCCTGGCAGGTTTAAAATCCTTATAATGATGTTCTACTAAGTATTGTTTCAAAATACAGCTATAATATTCCATACAGTATTAAATATACACATGTATATGTTCAACAGGTATAACTTCTTATGACTATTAATCAAAGAGGAAGAGTGACTAACATCACAGGGCGACTCAATTGCAATTTTCAATATGATATTGATGTCCGATTTCTTCTTTTGTGCTATCAATCTCTTCGTATTGATGCCATCTATCTTCTCCACCCATTGGCTCCCACCCATCTGTCTTGATGGCTTCCCTGCCTGCCCTGGAAGTTGGACTTCTAAAATGAGGGAAAAAATGGTCTGTGGGCGTCTCCCTTAGACTCAGCGGAACCCTTAGTCAATGAGTATCATACTTATCCTAAAACTTACAGATTTATCCTTGTGAAGATAATCAGCAAACCGTGACCACCGCCCCCTGGTATCATTTTCACATGATAGAATGCAGGGCTGAAATCCTTGGTCTCCATCGTCAACTGGGTAGACAAATTTAGTATTGTAGATAGAAATAGGAATCATCAAGGCATTCTTGGGGAAATGTGCACATTTAATTGCCTATCCACAATTTCACTCTTGCTAACTGTGTAATGTTTATGATACAGTAAAACCTGTTACAACTAATTTTGATTATAATGAACATATTTACAAGGAACTGATCCTTGAACTCAGTTTCTTGAACTCTGACCACTGTCATGGTGAGTGAGGTGCCCTCTATCCCTCTCCACTCCGACCACTGGACAGGTGTGTGAGGTGGCCTCTGTCCCTCACCATGTATGAGGGGGCCTCTGCCACTCACACCTCCGACCACTGTCCAGATGTGTGAGGTGCCTTCTGCCACTCACACCTCCTACCACTGTACAGGTGTATGAGGAGGCCTCTGCCACTCACACCTCCTACCACTGTACAGGTGTATGAGGAGGCTTCTGCCACTCACACCTCCTACTACTGTCCAGATGTGTGAGGTGGCTTCTGCCACTCACACCTCCTACCACTGTACAGGTGTGTGAGGTGGCTTCTGTCCCTCTCCACTCCGACCACTGGACAGGTGTGTGAGGTGGCCTCTGTCCCTCTCCACCCAGATCACTGGACATGTGGACGAGGGGGCCTCTGTCCCTCTCCACTCAGACCACTGGACATGTGTATGAGGGGCCTATGTCCCTCTCCACCCAGACCACTGGACATGTGTATGAGGGGCCTCTGCCACTCTCACCTCCGACCACTGTCCAGATGTGTGAGATGGCTTCTGCCCTTCTCCACTCCGACCTCTGTCCAGATGTGTGAGGTAGCTTCTGCCACTCACACATTTTTAGGAATATTGTGTGTCTAGCACCTACCAGGTACGTTACAACAGGCAGTGGTGGGAGGGAATATATGGTCGACCCCTCCCCCAAATTCCCTAGTGAAAAGGGGCTAAAGAGGGGCTGTAAATCCCTTTTAAAGACCTGTCCTGAAGATGGTTTACTAAGAAATTAGTTTACAACGAATTAATCTTGCTGGTAATTAGGCCACACTTAAAAAAAAGTCTGTTTCCGGTGGAGCGGGCGGGTGACTTTTTTTCCCAAGGCTACCCGCCCGCTTTTTTTTTGCTTTTTTTTTGTCAGTGGCCAATTTTTTTTTATTTTTTTTTTTTATGTCAGTGGCCAATTTTTTTTCATTTTCCCAATTCTTTCTTTCTCGGCGGCGGTTTCTGTTCCATAGTTATGAGGATAAAACGGCCTAACACCCAGCTGTCATTTGATACCAAATAAGCCTATATAGAGATATGCAATGCCCAGGTACCGGATGGGAAAGACATGTTAAACATTTAAAAAAAAATCTAAAAAAAAAAAAAGATTTTGCGGCCTACCGGGTGAGTTTTTTTTTAGCCCACCCGCTCCACCGGAAACAGAATTTTTTTAAAGTGTGGCCTTAGGTGTTTGTAATAACAAAGTTTTACTGTAACAGTCTACAATACCTTGATACTAATTCAGACAATACAGTTGGTAGTCTAGTGTAGTGGATTTGGAGGCTTATTCACCTTCCTATACATAACAGACATCCATTTGAGACAAAAAGTCAAAAACACGAGATATTTTAAGAGCAAAAAAGCTCATGAATAGAATATGTAGAGGCTATGTACCGAGAACCAGAGATCAACTTACGATACTGCGTGTGACAAGATAGCTGTGTGATTTTGTTCTGTACTCTGGAGGGCAACACCTGAGCCGCAAACTTTTCAAACTGAATCTTCCGCTGGACATGTAAAGATTCAGGTCTGAAATAAGAAGAGAGATAATCATGATTTTTCACATGTTGCAACAGAATGCACTCACAAGAATGGCAGAAACACAGGGTTAAAACTCTTTATCTCAGTGTCCGTTAATGTATAGAAGTAGTAAGAGTATTGAATAATGAATGGCGGTTGTGATCACCCTGGAACAGCACAGTCTGTAGTGAAGTTGTGCTATGTGGGGTGGCAATAGAATAATATAGGCCCATGGTGGTTAAGAGTGGGGGTGGTTAGCCGTAAGGGTAAACGTCCTCTGTAGGTGGCAGTTACTGGTTGGGGAAGGGGGGGGGGCTTATGATGAGGGCTGTAAAAGCCCTCTATAGATGGCAGTGACTGGGGGGGGCTTATGGTGAGGGCTGTAAAAGCCCTCTGTAGGTGGCAGTGATTGGTGGGGGGGGGGGTTGTGGTAGGGGTGTAAAAGCCCTCTGTAGGTGGCAGTGATTGGTGGGGGGGGGGGTTGTGGTAGGGGTGTAAAAGCTGCAAATACTGGATAGCTCTCTTAGGTGAGAGGACAGACGTTTAGAGCGTTATCTTAATCTTAATTCTTAAAGTCTTAATTCAGTGTCTTGCGCAGGGCCGCTTCCATCATTAAAAATAAATCATTTCAGTTTTTTTTTGAGTTATAATACATTAGGGTGACGTTAGGGTAGGTAAATGGGTTCGCCCACCAAAACCGGAATTTATTTTTGTAGTTATAATAGATTAGGGTGACCATGGAGTGTACAGTGTACTCTATAGCTCCATGGGGTGACATTAGGGTAGGAAAAAGGGTTCACTAACCCAACCCGGAACCGGAACCAGACCATGTAAAATGCGACCTTAACCTTTGTAAATACGTCAGGGTGATGGCGGTGTCGCATCTCAGAAGTCGTCCACCTCAGAAGTCGCTACCGGATGTTTAACTTAACTTTATTTGCCCAATAGATTGATATACGGCTAAGGGCAGTATCCCTAGGGTTGTTGTTTTTCCACCTTTAATGGAAGAGAGGGATATTATCCTGGTTTTAATTGTTTCAAAAGTATTATTTATTTTCAATGATATATGCGGCCCCCATTGACTTTAGCCTAGGTGCGGAATTCTGACATGGAGCGACTTCTGAGATGTGACAGGAACTAACGTTAAGACTATTAAGACTGTCTTAATTGTCTTATTAAGATAACGCTCTAAACGTCTGTCCTCTCACGTGGGAGAGCTAACCCGTGCCTGCGTAAAAGCCCTCTGTAGGTGACAGTGACTGGTAGGTGGGGGGAGGGTTGTGGTATGGGTGTAAAAGCCCTCTGTACGTGGCAGTGACTGGTGGGGGTTGTGGTAGGGGTGTTGTAAAAGCCCTCTGTACGTGACTGATAAGCCCTCTGTATGTGACAGTGACTGGTGGGGGTAGGGAGTGACTGGTGGGGAGGGGGGTGTATGGCAGGGGTGTAAAAGCCCTCTGTCGGTAGGTGACAGTGATGGGGGTGTGGTAAGGGTGTAAGTGTCGGGTGTGTTTGTAAAAGCACTCTGCAGGTAAAAATGGGAGATCAGTCATTGGCAGACAAAACATAGGATAGCATTGCTAAAGCAATACTGCTGGCAAGGGCAGTAAAGGGTGGGGATATTAATGTATATATTTCTTTATAGTAGACCAGGTAAAATTCAATGAATTAAAAATGTCTTAAATTTGATCATTTTGGAATTTACAATTTTGGAACCTAAATACTCGCCATCTTTATCATTTTAGCACATGTAACTTACATCCGTCAAAATGTCGCTGCATCTGCCTTGAAAATTGTGTAACACATTGAGAGTATATGCCTTCGAAATCAAAAATGGTTTGATTTCAGCAAGTTATTGACATAAAAGTTACAAAATAATATGCTGGCAAAGTTGAGCATGGGTGGTAATTGGGAGCAGTCTCACTGCTCTCCCCAAATATATATACAGTATTGACTACATAGTCATAGGACCTACGGTGTACATGGCAGTCTCGTCGCACATTTAGCTGTGAGGTTGGCAATAGGATGTCGTTTGTGTAGCAGTTGCCCAGTCCACACAGTCATGGGGAGATCCATGTTGGTGGCCACATCCACAGCCTCCTGTACTTGGTTATAATCCTTCAAAATGTGAAAGTATAAGAGCAGGTTAGCATTGTGTTAAAATAAACCCCAGCGGAGGGTTATGACAATGGAATTCACACCGTGGTTATTTCACATACCCTCACATGACCTTACAGCTGTGGTTTAAAACAGATACTGTGAAAGTACTTATATTCACGGGTGAAGGGGCACGAATAATACGTGTACATATAGGTCCATGGAGTCAGAGCGGGAAGTGCCTCCAGCGGACACTAGATGGCAGCACCTACGCCATGTCCTTTCGGTTATCCGGTAGCGGAGCCAGGCAGGGCACTCCAGACGGCGCTACGGAGGAGTGCCATGTCGACACTGCTTGGTCCGCGCTCAGGGTATATAAGAGGCCGAGGTTGGCTACCTCAGGGAGTTCGTCCCAGGACGAGCTCTGACCCACACCTTTCGTACCTTCGCTTTGATAGGGGCACCTACACCCCTCCCACATTATGGCTCCTGCACCAGCCATGCTGGCTCAGGACCTGACTGTCCGGTGTTGCTAACTTCGAACTATCGATAGAATCCTGTGTGTCTTCGAATGGTTAAAAGACCAAGTGAACCGAGTAGAAACCTTCGTGTACTTTTGAGGCTGTGATCGAATAAAACCTGTTGCATTCAAACCGAATTTGGAACCTGTGTTCGCATTATACGTATACGAAACCCCTTTTTTGCAAATGTGGCACAAAAGACTAATTCGCTGGTATTTATTCCATACTGAAGCATACAAGAATTTTGTGGATTTTCAATTTCCGTGAATATAGCAAATATATATTCCCAGCGTATGACCACAATAGACAATGGTTAGGAGAGGGTAACTGTTTAATACTGTAGAGTGGCAGACACCCTTCTAGCCATTTTACTGTGGTTATTTTTAGCTACCCTCACATAACCATAGTCTATTCCATTTTGTTTTTGTAAAGACTACAGGATGAGGACAGGGCATGTACAGGTTTATAAAAGGTACCTTATCTGGACCCCTTGACCGGGGGGGGGGGGGGGCAAAAAAATTTGGACCCCTCTTGGGGGGGGGGGGGGCAAAATAATTACTAATACTATGCTACAAAGGGCCTGCGCGTGAGCCAATATTTGGCCCTAAGGAGGAACCCACCCCCCCTGTTGTTAACAAACCCTTTGTGGGCGAGCATCGACTTTAGTTGATGCCATGGCAGGGCGAGCATCAACTATAGTCATCATAACTCTATGGAATTTAGCATAGGCTCGTCCTTAGGGAAAACTCCTGCAAAAAGTCTCGCTAAGTGGGCCCCAGTTGGGCCCTGGTTGGGCTGGAAACTGGGCCTCAGAACTGAGGCTCAGTTGGGCCCTGGTTGGGCTGGAAACTGGGCCTCAGAACTGAGGCTCAGTTGGGCTACCTGACTGGGACCCTGCAAGAACGGGCACTGGGTAAATGTCCATGCCCAATTGGGCTAGCCCAAACTGGGCCCTGGGCGCGCCCCACTTTCATATTTTAGGGTACAACTTAAACGATTTCTATATACCGGTATCAATTCGATGACTAATATCTGAACTGGCCGTGGAATGGACACAGGCAGGGCTGCCCTAGCTTAGGGTTCAGTTGGGATACCTTTACAGGAAGACTTTCTAAAATGTCCCCACCTCGAGAGCGCGTGGAACCTAACGCGCGGGCTTTTTTGCTAAAAGGGGGTATTTTTTACGCCCCCCCCCCAAACCCACCACCACCCCTCTGTTTAACTTATAGATGAACACTCCCTTAGCGAGTGGTTTGGGGGGGGGGGCGTAAAAATTTCCGACTCCTCCTGAGGGGGCGGCGTAAAAAATGTCGCCCCTCCGCGCGAAATCTCACCCCCCCCCCCTGTAAATTGTAATTAATAAATGAACACTCCCTTAAGGGGGCGTGCTCAACTCAAGCTAGGCTGGTGCAGTGCCAGTGGTGGTGGTAGGGGTGCAGCCGTAGGTGGGGGCGTGCTTTATAGATATTTGGGACCCAAAATTTACAGGGAGGTGGTGGTGAGATTTCATGCAGAGGCGCGAAATCTTTTTTACGCCCCCCCCCCCCCCCCTGAGAGCGTGTGTAACGTTTCGCGCCCCCCCCCCTCACCGAAGGCGTCAAAAATGTTTCGCCCCCTCCCCTTTGAACTATGGTAACGCTTAAATTTTTACGCCCCCCCCCTCAAGAAGGGTCAGAATTTTTTACGCCCCCCCCCCCCCCTCAGGAGGGGTCGGAAATTTTTACGCCCCCCCAACCCCCCACTCCCTACCCCCCACCCCCTACTACCAACCCCCCCCCCCCCCAACCCACCACCTACCCCCCCCCCCCCCACCTCCCCACCCCTGTAACTATTAAATGAACACTCCCTAAGCAGAGCTCACAGCCACAGACAGTCACAGCTTGTTGGATTGCTTCCAACCATACATCGACAGTACCGAGGTACGCTGTAATACTGTATAGCGTACCTCGGTACTGTCGATGTATGGTTGGAAGCAATCCAACAAGTCACAGCAGGACCAAGGCAAGGATGAGGTACGCTGTACTGTACAGCGTACCGTGGTACTGTCGATGTATGGTTGGAAGTAACCCAACAAGAAATACCTCTATAACCTACCTACCATAGTATCTACCGGGTATGCCATGAAATGGTGAAAGACGGGAACCGAATGAAGCAAACTCCCGACAGCTGGGCACAACGCCGTGCCCGTGGTCACTGCTGTGGGGAGACGTTGCTAAAGTGACGTGGCCGTCACCAAGAGACGTGACGTCACAACCACCCGACTCAGACGCGACTCGGACGCCCGGCTCAGAATTTTCCCGCGCTGTGTTGTAGACGGGGGCGCGTGAGTGAGGGTCAATCTCTGAGACATTAGATTGACTTATTCATATATATATATATATATATATATATATATATATATATATATATATATATATATATATATATATATATATATATATATATATATATATATATATATATATATATATATATATATATATATATATATATATATATATATATATGAATAAGTCAATCTAATGTCTAAATGAGTAATGGGGGTGGATTTGACATGGCGACATGGCCATCGACATGTGACATGAGGCCTAGTGACATGCGACATGAGGTTTGAAAAGATAGTGACAGGGGACATGAGCAATTCTTAAAATCGACATGGGACATGGGGATTATTAAGCGACATGGACATGTGTCATGGCCATTTCTTAAAATCGACATGCGACATGGGGGACCCCATCTACACCCCCTGAGTATGCCTCCGGGTTGTAATATGGGACAATATACTAGTAGCCAATATTCCTCACCCGCGATCTACTGGCAGCGGTCTTTACCAGCAGTGTAGTATTAATACCCCGGGGTAGAATATCATTAATCCTCACATGCACTTGCCTCTTGTCGGGACTATGTTCCAATGTACCGATGCAGCTCCCACCATGCCCTCTCTGTGAATGAACGCGACGGTGGAGGTATGCCAAATACGCCTCCATACCCTAATTAACCCCTCTCCGATCATCCGTGTCGCCTGTACTGTGGGATATACACCCGCCTACAGGGTAACCTGCCATAGAGTCAACCAGTTCCCCTTGAGATCCCAGTAAACAACAAAAAACGTTATACAACATTTTATAACGTTATATAACGTTTCCCTAAGGCTCCTTACTATGGCATAACGTTATTTAAAGTTTGAAAACGTTATTTTTAAATAACATTTTTTTTATTAGGTAGAGTTTCTTGCATAATAAAGCCTTTCAGTTTCATGCATGTTTTTTTGTGTGCAAATTTTTAGTACACATTATGTGTTACGCTTTCAGTAATGGACAAGTAGAGAGCATATCATGCATCAATGCCAACATAATTGATGGGTGTGGACCACTAAATTCGACATGGCGACATGGCCGTTTTTGGGCCTAGTGACATGGGACATGAGGAATATTAGAGATAGCGACATGAGACATAGACATTTCTTCAAATCAACATGGTGACATGGCTATTTCTTAAAATCGACAGGGCGACATGGTCATTTCTTAGAATCGACATGGGAAATTGGGACCCCCCCCCCCCCATCCAGACCCCCTAATTGAGGTGAACATCTTAAGGCAGTGGTTGACTCTAGGTCAAGCTACCCTACCTACATTGTGACCCTCCCAGTCTACACAACCTGTGTATAGTTGTCACCAGGCCCTCACGGGCACAGGCCTCTACTGCTTAGGGAGCGTTCATTATTTATGGCAGGGGGGGGGGTGAGCATTTGAGGGGGGGGGCAAAATTTTTTTAGGGGTATTCAAAGGGGGGGGGCCTTTTTTTTTTACCCTATTCTTAGGGGGGGGGGGCTTTTTTTTTAGGGGTATTCCTAAAAATGTCGCGAATTTAGTATGTTGAAATGTCGCGAATTTTGGTAACAGCCTGTGTTATATTTTACCAAATTATGTCAATATTTCCAAAATTTTCTAAAAATTTTCCTCAAACTCCCAGCAAATTTCTCACTGCATCACTTTTCACACTCAGAATAGCCCATCGTTTTGTCAGTCTTCAAAAAAGTGCCGGCCTCATGTAAGCACTGAGGGTATGGGAGCTTCCAATTTATAAGCACTGGGGCCCTTAAACTCAACGGTATGTAAGTCGAGTGTCTGAGTCGAGTATCATGAGACGTTTACACTAAAACACCTTACGAATGGATGTATTTGTTGCAAGGTAGTAAATTGTAGGTAAAAAAGTGCCCATGATTAAATGCATACAATTAGTACACACCAACATTGTTTTTGTAATAAAGTTGAAAACGATCCAGGGTGAGGGGGGGGGGCGCTTTTTT
>CANHQG010000402.1:0-31930 GCA_947462335.1 Harmothoe impar
GCCTAACTCGCGTATAAGCCGCACCCTGAGTTACGGCCGATCTGAATGTGCCGATTTTAGTACTGTATCAAAGTGGCAAAAAACTCGCTTATAAGCCGCACCCTGACCCGTGGCCGATCCTATAAGCTGCACTGCCGATCTGATTCGCGTACTAGCCGCGGCTTATACGCGAGGTTTTACGGTAATCAATGCTATTCAATACTTACCAACATTTATCCCACCGACGACCACCCCTTGTGCAGCAAAGATGACAGCAGTGGTAGAGATGTGTCTAGTGAAAGGGATACATATCTGTGCCACACCTAAGGCTACCATACAGACACCTAGCACTGAGGCATGGTTCAAGCGGTCATAGATAGGACCAGCCAGCATGCAGCCAATGAAGTTTGCTATCCCACGGGATATGAAGAGAATGGACATGTCCTGGGTATTAGCAGACAACTGTTGTTCAAGATCCACCAGTGTCTGACCTATAACCGTGTAGTTTAAAGCCTGTGGGAATAAATGCATTATATTTCTGTATTATTATGTAAGACTGTTTTAAGAACAATTTTCCAACATCATGAATGCTATTTAATTAACTTGTTGAACATTACTTGTTAAGTGCTAATCTATCTTCTTGACTGCTCTGTACTTTTTGACTCTGTGTGTTTAATTGCTGTTTCTGGGGTGGGAATCTCTTGTACACACTGCATACAGGTGCCACCTTGTGTGTTGTAACATATGTATACTAATTGCCTTATTCATTGCTCAGTGGATATTCATTTGGCCCACAGTGTAAGCATTCTCCTATGATGATATCTTTTTAATACTTTCACAAAATAATTTATGACTTACCACCTCACCATGCTTACCTCCCTGGCAAAAGCTGACAATAGCAACCACAACAGTTGGGAAACCAGCTTTAAGGATTAACTAGATAGTTTATTCTTGGTGTTTTAAGGTCTGGATATTATTCAGATTATTCACTGGTTAGCAAGAAGTCTATTGACCTTGTATCTGCTTATTTACTCATAGAAATAAAGCAGCTAGAGGTTTGATATTGTCACATGACATTAGTGGCACAGATCTCGGTACCCCTCCAGCAACAGTCAGACTGCAGCCGGGACAGGTACTCAGCCCTATTATATAAGGGTGCTGGCTGTTTAACATAACCACCTCCCGGGAATACAATACCAACTTCAATACTTACACGCAGATCTGTGTGTTAACTTGTATCAAAGGAATAAAGAAATTAAAGACTTACAACTAAGAACGTCAAAATCAGTGAGTTCAGAGAATCCACAACCTTGAGTCGGGTACTGAAAGTCCTTGTGACTTCCCCAATTGCTGGTGTTTCTGGTGGTGTCTGGATGTCATCCTGGTCTCCATGGTAACTGACTCCTTCTGTAACTCGTCCCATTTTCTGCTGCCCTCCCTGCCTGCTCTCTCAGTGCAGTCTCAAGCGTGAATTTGCACTCCGCTCAGCGGACGGTGTAACCTGACACCCCACAATGGCCCCCTACACCTTATCAGCAGGCCCAGCCTGGAGGAGGCTGGAGTAACCACAAGACCACATGTGGATGATGGAGCTCTAAACCTCTGTAAAAAAGGCAATTTTAGTATTAAGATCACCAAAATGTCTTACATTCTCTCCAACATCAAAAAAATGGGCGATCTACCGACCCTATGTATTTTATAACTTTTTTTAGGCCTAGGCGCATAAGCATAATTCAGCTTCTAATGGGAATATTTGAAAAATTCTTTCACTGTTGTAAAGCTGAGGTCAAGGAGATGTTGATAGCCATTTTCTCTCAATATAATATTGGGTTTTACGAAATATCAATACATCAATATCATAGCCCAGTCCTCAATATATACAGGCAGTTGTCTCTAATCTCTCTGAAGTGGAGCCTCCCTGGGCCTATCATGAATGGGTGCTGTCATCACCCAGACATGACTGACTGACCCTGTGTCCTACTGCCCTACACTGATAACCTTTAGGCTCCAGAACTCAGTCAGTACTGGCTAACAAATCAGTCAATATTACTTAAAGTGACATGGTCCGATGATTAGGATTGAAAAATCAATTTCGTTGATACACTCTCAAAGCATTATATGATGCATCGCTTTTTTAAATTTTTTTTTGATGATACGTCACCAGCTTTTATTACTGGACATTGATTCTCTGTCTCTTTGTAGCTCTATAGTGATCGATGCCCAGTTTTATACTTCAGACCAGTGGCTCATTTTGGCTGTTTTTTGCCTCACAGATTGCTCCTAGCGCAAAATCCTGACTAGGTGTCAATATATTCTCTATGCCAATGTGTAATGTGAGGGTAGAAAACACTGGAACCTCAGTTAGAAAAAATCCTACCGAACAGTTTTTGAGAAAATTAGGGTTTTGTTGCCTTTTTTTGCTGTTTTTAGTACATTTCCTACATAAACCGTGAACGTCAGCATTTCTCAATTTTCAGGTATTAATAATTCGAATTTGACTTTTTCTTATTCACAGTAGGGTTCCTGAGTATCGGGCCATTCTACACAGGGTGTTATTTTGAAAAAATATATATCATTTGATAGTGTATTTGGTCTCCGAAATAGAGGGAGTTTTGTCATTGTTTAATTGATTGTTGACAACCTAGTTAAGGGCTATTAGGTTCAGTTCAGTGCAAGTTGCAAAACAAGTGACTTGCAGTTTTTAACTTGACCTCATGTCCACTATGTAGGTCTTCACTATGCATGGGTCTATCAATAGGATCACCGTTGGAGGCCGATTCCGCAGCTGTTGGCGAGAAAAAAGTTCAAAATCGCAAAAAAATGAAATTTCCCTAAAAACCCCCTATTTGGCGAGAAAAAAGTTTAAAATCGCAAAAAGGTGAAATTTGCCTAAAAACACCTGATTTGGCAAGAAAAAAGTTCAAAATCGCAAAAAGTGAAATTTGCCTAAAAACACACTATGACCTGTAGCATGAATGCAAACACTCATGGACACAGACTCATGTACACCCACACAGACACACACATAAACATGAACATGGCCTTCTCCTTCATATAGCAACCTATGGATTTGTACTTTGATGAGACTGAATATAGCTTTCTGTTAGAAGGACTTTGATACATGGATGTCGATGTCCAGTTTTAGATATATACCCATATAGTGCATTGGAGTGCTATAATGTTGGACTGCTGTATGTTTACTCGTGTTTTTCCAAAGATGCAGCCCTGGTGATTTGCATGCCAGGGCTGCATGAATGTATCATGATGTCAAAAAGCACCAAAGCACCAGCCCTTAAATGGATGCCAACCCACACTTGATATTACAGATAGGCTCAAGTGTGGACCTTTGCCACCATCAGTTAGCGATATTCTCGACATCTATTTTTGTCAATAACGCTTATCACTATTTTTATCTTGATTTTAAAAAACACAGAGAATTGGTCCTTAAACTTCTAGCCACTTTAAATGGCCAAATATATAAAAAGTATCTACTTCACTTGGTAAATTCACTGAAATCTCTTAGAAAAGTTATGAGAACCAAACTCAACTTCTGATAGGAATATTTGAGAACTTATCTCACTGTTAGAAAACTGGGATGATGGGGGTATTCATAACCATCTTCTCTCCAGGTGATATTCAATATCCAAGAAATAGTGAAATGTTGATACCTTCGGTGACTTTCCTATTGTCAGTAGTACATGTATATTGAATGTTTTCCTCGATTTATTCATAAAAAAACCAAGTTGTTCCTTTTAGATGACTCATGAATGATTTGTACCTGATTAAACCAGTCTGCTTATCTTAAAACAAAAACACCAATAGGTTGCCAATTATTAACTCTATTTACTCGGGTATATCAGACATTTGGTAAAGTAGGCTTATGAAGAACCTGCTTTCAGTCAGGTATGTAAGGATCCAAACTCCATGCCAATAGTTATCCCTGCTCTTAGGAAAGCAGAACACTTGATAAGGCCAAAAAAGGGTTTGTTTCAGGTAACATGGAAAGGAAATGTAGGGTCGGTAGGTCGGATTTTCTATTTTTTTTACTTTATTTTTTTAACATGAAAGTACTAGCCCGGCTCTCCGAAGACCCTAAAATTGACCAAAAGAGGGTAAAAATATGGAAATTTCTTCAAAATTGCATGAAAAAACGTAGGGTCGGCCCTGTTTTGATGGGGTCGGTCGGGTGACCTGAAACAAACCTTTTTTTTGGCCTAAAGCGCACACACACGGAAATGTGCGTCACCCACAGTTGGTAACAGTGACGCTCACATTCCCCTCTGTGTATTTGTATTGTAGTTTGATGTTTTTATTAGGCTAAAAAATCTTTACATAGCATGGGAAGTTTTTCATTAATTAGCCAATAGGGCACCTCCTGAAAGAGAAGGTGGGATAGAAAAGGCATTATAGCATGGACACAAAATGGCACCAATTAAGTCTTTAGAAATTACTTTCATCTATTACAATGGACCTATATTATATTAAAGCTGGTGCTAATATAGCGACGCTCAGACACGACCTGGTCCACATTTACCTTTTGAGTGGAGACAAATTGAAAAAAAAAATCTATGAGCCGGTGCCAGTAGGCCACTTGGGGATAAAGAAACAAGCCTAACCTTTTGCTGGGAATGACAGTCTGAAGGCCTGGTTGGCTAGCCTGGAGTCCGCTGTAGCTGATGTCCTTATACTTGTACCACCACAAAGGCAGTTTACACCAAGGTAGGTCAGTGTATTTGTGGATATATCCACAACACACCTGTCCTACTTACAGATAATTGAATAATTATCATGGAAATATTTGGCGCTGCTATAGCAAAACATGCCCCAGTGTACCCTGCATGGTCCATATGCAGAGGCGTAGGAAGCAAATCCTCATTGGAGGGGTCCAGCAGGGACCCACTCCAAACAACTTTAGCATAGGTTTTATGCATGATCATATACATGCTTATATTAGATTGTTTGGGAAAGGAATATTTGGGCACTCTTTAGTGCTGATTTTCCAGCCCAACCCCCTTCTGCCCCCACTTTTGACAGATCTTTTTTTTTTTGGGGGGGGGGGGCATATTCAGCCATCCCCTCCCTTTTCCTACGCCACTGATGTGCACTGTGTCAGAGGAGTTATACATATATGTATCCAGATGCCTTAACCGATTGACTATTATTAAATGTTAAGTGATTAAAGGTATTTGGCTCACCCAATGCTATTGTCAATGACAGGCTCAAATCATATACATCTATGCTCGAATGTCGCCTATATATATATCTTCTATGGCTTCACCGTCCACGGGACGTGCAAAGATAGATATGTGAGCGCTGCTTTTTTATCCTCACTTGAAAATGAAATATCCACCCCTTTCTATGGGCATTACATAAATTGACGGACCACTATTAAAATGTAAAGCCACTGAATGTATCAGTCACGTCCAATAGCACCATCAATACAACGCTTTAAGAATAGATATTTGGGCTGGGACATAGACCTTTCATGCTTTTTGGTTCACAGTTCAAGGCTGTTTGCACACATTTACATGCCATGTTTATGCAGCTCCATACAGCTCTCATTGATTGGCTTTGGTCTGCCATTACTCTAGTTCTGGGCGTCCCCACAAGGTGGCTACATCAGCGTTCCCGGAGCGGCGTCTGGGATACACACAGTTGCCCTGGTCATGGTCTGATGGTGAGAGGGGCAAATATGGACCAACCGTCTGTGGTGCCTGGACAGACATATCCTGTGTAGTCTGAGATCTGCATATCTTGCATAATAGTCTGGACATGTTACAGACATAACATAGGATATGTTCAGATTTTGTTCCTCTTTTTCATTAATCAGTAATCTCGTGATGAATAGCCAATTGATTTGATAGTTGAGAGTTGCGTTTATCACAGTCATTGGAATTTCTGTCCTTATACGAAAGTTCATGTGTGGATTCATTATCGGTGACTATGCAGGGTATGCAGATTTCAAACTACACTGTACAGTACATGTATATATGGGATTAGCGCATTAGGCTATGGGGTGCAATGGGGGCCGCCATCTTGGCTCAGAGCAATGCATTGTGGTTAGGCCCCCGACTCCAGAGCAGCGCATCATGAGAGGATTTCTTATTAGCCCCTTTGTTCAAGGTGTGAGGAGAAGGGATTAGCCTGATAAGGAGATGGGGTTTAGCTCCCGACTACCTGAGGTACCAGGATGTGCTAGTCCCATATAGGCTTGTCAAGGTGGGTGTGAGAGGGTGAGGCACAGTTTGCATGTCGTCACCCATTACTACCAGGGTAATGTAGAGCACAGCCCACAAAGACGTCTATTAACAAGGAGTCATGAGATATAATCACACATTGGTGCTGTTAAAAAAAGAGGCCTATTGACGCAGAGCTACACCTCACTAGGTTGTGGGGGAGTGGTCATATGTTAGTAATGGGTGGGTGGGGCGAGATATTGGATCCCTCCTCATGGGCACTGAAAAATCTCCACCCTTTTTTTTTCTTTTTTAAAACTTTATTTCCACAAAAAATATTTGAAATACAATGTTTAATCAAGCGTTGCAACATTTTGTTTTTCATATTTTACAAGACATCGGACAAAACAGACAGACAAGACAGGACAAAACAAGGGTTCACCAGAGCTTTGGTAAAATAGTGCATGAAACATTTGACAATACATGACAAGAAAAAAGTACTACATGCTGTCCAATAGTATCTGCAAATCAGCAAACTGTTTCAACTTTAATGTTCACCCTTTTTAAACGTAATACTAAAGCTAAATGTAATGAGTCCTAAGGGGGACGAAACACGTATTAACCCACCTTAGAAAAGATGTCAGTACAGTCAGTCCTCACTTCCTCAAATTTGGAAAATGCAAGGAAAAATGTCTGAGGAAGCAAATTATTGTAGAAAATAAGTCCAAATATAATAAAACATATAAGGCCAGTTGCATGGATGGCTCCTGTCTGAGGAAGTGAGGGATTCGAGGTAGTAAAATTAATGTTCAAAAAAGTGAAGCTCAACTATACACAGTGTGGACCTATCTCCCCCCCTCTATGTTCCATAATGACCACTCCCTAGAATACAACACACTTCACAGTGTTACTCCCTTTCTTTGCATTTTTAAGCTTTTTAGTTCTATGTCTGAAAGATCCCCTTGTATCCACTGGTCCCTAGTAAACTCGGTAGACTCACGTTTAGGGAGTGATCATTTATTATCAACAGGGGGGGGGGGGCAAAAAAATTTGGACCCCTTGACCGGGGGGGGGGGGGGCAAAGAAATTTGGACCCCTCTTGGGGGGGGGGGCAAACAAATTTAACCTGTTTTGAGCCAAAAAGCCCGCGCCTTACTATGCTTCAAAGGGCCCGCGCGCGAGCCGATTTTCGACCCTAAGGGGGGGGGGGGTAAAATTTTTGACCCCTTGAAGGGGGGGGGGGGTAAAAAATTTCGCCCGCTCCGCGCGGAAACCCACCTCCCCCCCCCTGTTGTTAAAAAATGATCACTCCCTTATCCCCTTTCTTTACCTGCCTCTTACTTCTGTGTAGGGAGTCATTTGACCCATTTAATGGAATATAAAGCAGGGGGATATATGCTGATCTCTGCCAGACAGTGGGGTCAAAGGGATTGTAACTATTTTATGTTAGTAGACTGCTTTCTTCTCGGCTGTTCTACACCGATGCCTCAACTCAGTCTGGCCTCTCAGTTAGCCCTTGATATGACCACAGTGTTATACTCGACACGTGTTACTATAATTATATATACACATGACGATGTGTTGTCCTCAAACATCCCTCTAATTGTGTATCTTTATTAGCAATTAAACGAGTGTCCAGTGTGTACATGTGTAGTTTATCCTATGCTGTATTTTTGAAAATAATAAGGTCAGCATCACGAGTATGTCCTTACAGTCACTGCACTCAGATATTGTACCTCTGAGACCTGTAATACAGAAAAGCCTAGTACCATTATAACATGATATCTCTCTGATCCCCTCTACTTTTGGTTCATTTACCATGAAATAGCTCTAAGGTACCAAGGCAGACTTCAATGTAAAGCTGAATCCTGAGAAGATAAATTGTACCCTTAGTTTGATCAGTATGGATAGTTGTAACGAAGAGCCTTTTGGTTGTAACTGTCAATCACCTTATGATGTTAAAATTAAGAGGAAGGAATAAGGTCGCACTCCAATCTTTTATATAGGACCGACTATGGGAGGAATGAATAATGAACAAATAAGGGCATTACAGTATGATGCATGAAGCTTCAGGTCCTTATGTCTTCATCCTAACCAGCTTAGACACGTTTAGGTAGATCTTCACGATGCATCAAAGCATGCCGTTATTAAAAGGCGCGAGTCATGCAAATCGTGATTTGGGGAATTTTCTACATTTCGATTTTATTAAAAAAAAAAAAAGGTGGATTAGTGATATTAGCGAATTTGGTATCAAAGCAAATCTTATGCTGCCAGCATTGCAGTCAGCTAGGAAGTATTTACATTACAACAGATTTTGTGGATCGATAATCTTCGAGCTACTGAAACGTGAAAGATCTTCGTGAAAAGCCAATTTTGCGTATGTATTTGAGCCCCCCTCCCTAGAAAAAAATTAACAAAAACGCCCACATCATATTTTTCACTGCCCGGTGATGAGAAACTTTTTTTTTTGGTGGCACAAAGAGCTATATAGCTGAATACCTTGGGGTGTGGTAGCCCATTAGGGAGTGATCATTTATCATCAACAGGGGGGGGGTAGTGGGTTTGGGGGGGGGGGGGGAATTTGGACCCCTTGACCGGGGGGGGGCAAAAAAATTTGGACCCCTCTTGGGGGGGGGCAAAAAAATTTAACCTGTTTTGAGCCAAAAAGCCAGCGCGTTACTATGCTTCAAAGGGCCCGCGCGCGAGCCGATTTTCGACCCTAAGGGGGGGGGGGGTAAAAGATTTTGACCCCTTGACCGGGGGGGGGGGGTGTAAAAAATTTCGCACGCTCCGCGCGGAAACCACCACCCCCCTTGTTGTTAAAAAATGATCACTCCCTTAGTTTGGTCTGAGGTGAGTGTTCCTCAGTTTACTCCTGACACCTTTCTACTAATACTACTAGGGCCTACTATGTTTCTGTCTTTTGTAGGGAAGTGTCACCACATTCCGCCAGGTGGCGCATCCTGTTTAAATACACATAGGGTCGTATGTAAATAGGGACTAGGCAGCGTTAACCCTTTAAGGATGGCATGATGCCATAATGCATCATACCCTTGGTCATTATGTTGCATGAATGCAGCTCTGGCGGGATGCATTCAATCCCCATGCAGACCCTATGGGGGTAAGACACCCCCTAAGGGTCAGCATGATGCACCAATGCAGCGCCAGTTAGTTACTCGCCGGGGCTGCATTGGTGCATCATGCCGACAAATGTGATCTAGCGACACGCTGTCTTTAAAGGGTTATAGGGGTGAGTCACTGAATTATCCTTTAGCCATTTCAACATCATCGTTACACTCTTTTTATCCTCTGTCTATGCGTGACTAAATTAAAATGAGGAAGCTCGTAATCGTATATCGTCAGCAAAAACGCGTATAATACATGTAAATGTAATACATTAGGAAGCAGCCGTAAAAACTAATTTTAATCAAACTTGGTTCCGGTGTTGTCCGAGCACATTCAGGTTAATAGCCTTGTCTGTCTGAGCCATAAAACACCATTTTAATAGGCTTCATTCCCCCATCCACTTAAACCCTTTAAGGACGACATAGAACATTAATGCATCATGCCTTGGTCGTCATGATGCATGAATGCAGCTCTGGCGAGTAACTCGCCAGGGCTGCATTCAAGCATCATGCCAACCACTTGGGAGCGTATCAGCCCATATGGTCTGCATGATGCATGACTGTAGGGTAGATTCACCTTGAGTTGGACACAAACCTTGAATTTCAGTATATTCAAGCATTCTAATACTAGTTTTATTTGTGAATAATTGTAAAGTTTGGGTCTCATCTTTTCCAACAAAGTACTACTACAATTCCTATTGTGCATAGATAACTAGAAATCTCAGTGTCCGCCTCATGGTATGTGTCCGACTTATGGTGAATCTACCCTATAGCCCTGGCGACTTACTCGCCAAGGCTGCATTCCTGCACAATGGCTATAAAATTAAAGCTTGACCTTCATGGTTGAAGTGAGGCCAAAACCCGCCAAAAGCACTATGGGATATAGTTTAGTTTTGATTCACAGTTTTGGTGGCTCAGCTCTTACAGGCACAAGATAGGGTGAATATGGTGCAGCTGGACAATGCTCATGGTCCCCTGTCCAAACACGGCTACCCCCTGGTGGAACTGTTATTTTAGTCCATGTATAGAAAATGCTGAACTTATTTCCTGACGGCGCAGCTTTAAGGACACACTGCGTTAATGCACTATGCGGCCCTTAAAGGGTTAATGGACTATTAAAGCAGTAGCTACTGTCTGGTACAACAGTAGTAGTAGTCCCTACCACAGACAGTGCACTCAAAAAGTAAACTTGACAATCATAAAATAAACGAGTCAAAAACTCGTCTAAGTGACAAGGAAGCGGGTCTTCTAGTTGGAGATAGAAGACCCAGCCCAAAACCCGACATTTGCCAGCTCCAGGTTCTATTTGTGGGATGGTGACCTATTAGGTTAGACAACTTTTGACTCGTTTATTTTATGATAGTCACTTTGACGAGTCTGGAGACAAGTTTACTTTTTCAGTGTACCACAGACAGTAGTAGGCAGCAGCTACAGGTGTGGACGGTGTGAATGTCTCCTCACCTTCCTCCAGTGAGGCCTTAATACCGGCCAAGTAACGCCTGGATGCACCCCTCAGTGCCACAGTAGAGTACAGGGTGGGAGGAAGAGACGCTGGAGGAGAGGAGAAGGAGAGGGAAGAGGAGAGGGAGGAGGAGAGGAGGAGGATTCAGACCTGGATAATAGCCATTAATTACAACATCCACCTGTAATGGTTATAGAGCGGAACGTCTGGTGCACCATCAACCTGTCTGCTACACCTCTCACCTGGAGCTGTTCCATTCAGAAAAATACCCTGGAGTTAACTAACATAGGAAACTCACACATGGATATCTAGGTCTTCTTGCCGCTTGTTAAAGCTGACTGGGTGCCAACTGCAGAGCCCACAGGTCCAGGCACCCACAATGGTCAGCTAGACCCTCTTACATAGACCTACCAGGGGAGGATACTAGTGCATGGGAATGGCCCAAATGTAAATGTACTTTTTTATCGGCCTATAAACCTAGACATAACCTGGTTTGAATAGAAATGGAAAATTAGACAGAAATGGCCTGTAAACAGGTGATGTATTATTAGCCCCGACTCCTGCCAAGCCTAGACGTCCGCAACTACTTATATACTCTGGATGTTATTGGCAAAGGAACAGTTGTAGAGATAATAGCCAATACACGTTGGAGTAGTGTATGAGTACTATTATGTATAATATACCCTAACTGCCTATAGATATACCACCATGTTCATACATACTGCACAATCTGTGCATTGCTACCTATACTTTATAGTTGACTTATAAAGACACCAATCAAAACAGAAAAGTCATATTCAGGGGCGGACCAAGGAATTTGAAAGGGGGGGGGGGGTAACCAAGGGTACTGTGGTAAAGTGTATAAATGAATTGAATTGATTTGTGATACGGTGGGTCAAAATTTCTGAAAAAATCTAAAAAGGAATTTCCAAATGGGGGGGGGGGGGGGGGGGGAGGTCCAGACCACCCAGGACCCTCCCCTTGGATCCACCCCTGGAATTGTCTATTACTTGCAAAGAGGATTGTCCCAAATCGGGTCCCAAATGTAGACTTCCGAATTGTTGGATATCCACTACTCTGTTACAGAATTGTTGACGGCAGTGGATCTATATATAGACCTAGACCTGCTATAGTCCGTGGCACCAAGAAAGGGACTGCCAAACTATGTTTGCCCTTTTGCATTTCATGTTATGATCCACTACGTTTTTTAGCCGAGACTCTGTAGTTTAAGGTAATGACAATGTCATGTTTCTCTTGAGAAATGTGGGTAATTGTGAAATTTGTAAATACCCTAGAAAGATTTCTGAAATGTTGTATTTTTGTTGACTTTGATTTGCATTAGCACCTATAGAAATTGAAATACACTGTCAGAGATGGAATTATTCATCAAATAAATGAGGGAACAATTTTTTCTTCACAATGGTACCATTTAGAACATTCTGGTTAAAGAAATGCAAATGTGAGCCTTTCCACAAAGTGAGATCGAAATATTCAAAAATTGCATAAAATCAGCATTTTGGGGAAATTTCGATGATATTCCCTATACTTCTAGTGTGCAATAAAGAGTGTTTACCAGTATTGTCATGAAACTGCACTTTACAAGCAAGAGAATGAACAATTTCCCAGATTGTAAACAATCATTCTCATGTGTATGTTTTTAGCTCTTCATCGGGAAATATTTTGTGCCCATTTGAGTTGTTTCTACATGTTATTTCACATAGAAAACAAGCCTAATTCAATAGTCCCTTTCTTGGTGCCACAGACTATTATAGTTGACTTCAAAGGTGTCAGCCGACACCGATTCATTGAGTGATGCAGTCTGGATGCAGGGGCGGATTTAGGGGGGGGCGGACCCGGCGTGCGCCCCCCCTATTTTTCTGTATATTTTAATGTGACAATTTCCAATACCTCCAGTACATTGCCTATTTCACGCCCCCCCTTTTTCAAAATCCTGGATCCGCCCCTGGGATGTGATATGTAGTGGGCTTATGGGCAAAAAATTGTTTCAGTAGCAAAATAGGGTAGATTCTCTTATACATTTTATTTTATACCTGAAGCATAGAAACTATCCAGGGACCAACTCCCGAGTTGTGGCGCCCTCTTGTAAACCTTGCAGTCAACTTGAAGAACTTTGACGCTTTAAAATTGACCCCTAGTTAGTACTCAAACAGGGGCTAACATCATTGTAAAGGCCAGTTTTGCTAGGCATATGGTTGGGAAACACACCTGTTGCCTGTTTAGCCTTACTGGCCGACCTCCAGCTTCCCTTGAGTCGTCATCACGAACGGCGGATGTCGGTAAGCCATCAGCAGGGTAGGCATCCATGACGGCATCTGACACTGTTGGCATCCTCCTCCTGTAGGTACCCCCCCCCCCCCGCCCCCACACCCCTAGTGGTGCCTTACTTCTCCTGTAGGCAACACCTCCTCCAGGGGGGGGGGGGGGCACTCCCTATATTTTCTATAGTAACTATGTGTGAACATCGCCTCAAATTTGGTACCCTTTTCACGGGAGAAAAATCAACAAAATAGCAAAAAAACAAAACTAATCAAGGGTGTCCGGAAAGAACTCCCTTATGAAGGGTGAGATTTAAGGAAATAGTCCGAAAATAGTAGGTCTTACCCTTGCTCTGTGCATAGATAAGTGTCTTTAATGTTGAGAAAAGCTGGATTAATGTCTCATCTGAGAATTTTTTCAGTGATTCAGCCATATAATGTACCCCTTCTCCCCAAAAATTACATAAAAAGCAACCCTTTTCAAGGGTCCTTGTGGGCCCTTGCCTAGGACCTGAAACATACCCTTTCCTTTGGAATCGTTTTCACACATAGGAACCAATGCTGAGGGAGTGCCCAGCAACTTATACATGATAAAATGTAAAGAAAAAATATTATCCACATCTACTGCACTGTTTGCATCAGGAAATAAAGGAGGTTTTATACAGTTATATGGGTACCTGAAATAATAGGGGCGGTGACTTATATGTGATGAATCAGGGGGGGTGGTCTTTTGTATTTATGAGGGGCGGTGGTTTGGCAGAATATTTTCAATGGGCGGATTAAAATCATGCACAATTGTATTCCATAATGGCCATACATTGGGAAATGAACAAGATAAAATTTTACCAAAATGACAAGGATTTGGAAAGGAAGGAATAGCTAGGAAGGGAGGTGTGACATATGTGAACACCCTGGCTCAATTTTACGAAAATCTGCTTTCCAGCCCCAATTATCGAATGTACTAGCTTTAAATTGGTGCGTCGACCTCTGTCTTAGAGTGTCATTTCCCAGGGTCATCCCTCCTCCCCGGGGCCGCCATGCATGAAGCCCTCAGCTAACGGTGGGGAGCACGGAGAGGCGGATAGAGGCGGCATTTTTAACCCCTGTGTGATTAATATGGTACTGCACACCATGCCCCTTTAACCCTTTCAGGACGGCATGATACCTTATTAAATGTATCATGCCCTTTGTCGGCATGATGCATGAATGTAGCCCTGGCGAGTAACTCGCCAGGGCTACATTCATGCATCATGCCGACCCTATGGGTTTGAGACACCCTCGAAGGGTCGGTATGATGCACCAATGCAGCACGGGTGATTTACTCGCTGGGGCTGCATTGGTGCATCATGATGACGAATGTCATCTTTTAGCGACATCAGTCCTTAATTAATTAACCTTAGGACTGCCAGTACTTTCTGGAGGCGCACTGCCATAGCGTATTGTTTCCAATGCAAACGCAAAATCTTGGCTTTCAGGGGGCCCTTTTTACTATACGCATTGGCCCGCTATGGTGGTGCTAAGGAAAGGGTTAAGGCCCACACACTGCTGTCATACATCATGCCCTTTGTCACCATGATGCATGAATGCAGCCCTACTCGCTGCATTTAAGCATCATGTGTACCCCATGAGGTTGGTAGGCATGATGCACAAAAGCAGACCTGGTGAGAGTACACTCAATAGGGCTGCACTCATGCATTGTGACGTCAAAGGGCTTGTTGAATCAAAGTTAGTATATCCGATCACTAGTGCTCAAAAATCAATTTTCCCAAAAATGGGTCAGAATGATCAGAAAGACCATACTTCTTAATACTGTACTCTTTGTTGGCTCTCATTCCATAGGATTAAACTTATATTTGACATAATTGTCAAATTTAAGCCCATGGTGCGATTTTTGCCATGCACTCATTATTAAAGTCGCACCCATTAAAAATACACTGAGCAGGCTTATAGCCAGGTACCATGGCGCCCCCTGTCTAAACCGTATACCAGCCATGGAATGTATTTTATGATCTCATCACCTTTCAATATGATATTGTAACAGTGTGTAAAACTAATTTGAGTAGGATTTACAAAATAGAATTTTCTGCTGTACTAACTTTAGAGTACTATGTGGGCCTTAAGCTTAAAGGTCAAAACGGGTCCCCACTTAATACATCAGCGTGTAAACAGCAGCATACCACAGGACCCCGTGCCGTAACTCGGGCTGCAGGTAACGAGCCGGCCACATGCAGGTGTGTTTAGTGCTCTACGGGACAGACTCACACGGGAGCGTCAACAAAATAATCTGGCCAATCTTAAATACCAATATTAAAAACGTTGCTATCTTAAATGCAATGGACTACCTTAGACTATAAGTTTATTTAAGATAACTGGTTCTACCCCTCTCTTCCCTAGATGATGCCAGTGATGAAAGTAGTATAGTATGTATCGGAACGGGACTATAGTTAAGTACTGTTTATTACTCAATCGACCTGCAGCCAATCAGAGGCCTCCCTTTTGGCGGGAAATTCAAAAGCAGCCAATGAGAGGCCTCCCTTTTGGCGGGAAATTCAAATAGGTCACGTGACCGGAAGTGACCTACTTCCGGTCACGTGACCTTTGGGCGGGAAATTCAAATAGGTCACATGACCGGAAGTGACCTACTTAAGAGGGTCACGTGACCACCATGTTGGCGGGAAATTCAAATAGGTCACGTGACGGGAAGTGACCTACTTAAGGGGGTCACGTGACTACTAGGTTGGCGCGAATTTCAAAATAAGTCACTTGAGATTTTGATGGATAAATAAATTTTAAAAAAGAAAAAAAAAGCAAGCTGAAAGCTTGCTAAAAAATAATTTAAAAATACGGCTCTTTTTTTCTAGGAGGGGGGGAGAGGGGCACTCTGGGGGGCACTCTTTAAGATGCATGGGGGGGGAGGGGGGGAGGGGGGGAGGGGCAGGGTTTTTTAAGAGTGAGACTCGCTTCTCTGCCCTCTCTAAAAGAGAGGGCAGAGAGGCGAGTCTACTTACAATGAAAGGTATCATGATTGCGTTTATGATGATGTGCATCATGATGTGACTATCTTACAACCCTATGAGAAATAAGCAAGACATGGGCGTACTTACACGGGCTATTTGTAAACTAATGAATGTGACTTCTTCGTTAAAATCAGTATCTACAACTCTTTTAAGCCTAAGGCTTTTTCTTGAGTTTATTCTTTTGTTCAATTTCGGGCCCACCTCAAAAGAGGAATAGGCCCTCTGTAGCACTTGTCGCTTGCTCATCAATCAGAGCCGGGGTGTAGAAGGCCCCTGCCCTGTCGGGTACGTTCTCCCTCTGGTACGTTTTTGGTTAGTTTGGAGCTCTCAGTCGACTGTCTTATCCACCTTAAAAAAAACAGACTTTCGGTGTCTCATGATAAAACTGGTGCCTTATACTAAGTGCTGGATTACTTTCTCATTTTTTTAGTGTTCTATCCGATGCTTATTTAATTTTTGCACTGATAAAAACGGTTAGCTTGTACAAACACGCGGTCTATTTAAGTGTTAAGTGTAGAAAATGAACAGAACAGTGCACAGAAAATAGAGCTACCGACTACATTTCGCCCAGTCACTCAGCGGAGAACAAAAGAACTACTGACGTAGTGTACCCGCTATTCCGACAGTTGGCGCCACCGTTATACTTTTCCCGCGTGCGACATGAAGCCCTGGGGCGGGTACTGGCTGTTTTGGTTGTAGGTACCGAAACATAAAAAACTACAGCCAGCCCAATGTCATGGTGAGACAGCTCTCTTATTTTTACCTTGAGTAGCGTCCGTAGGGCCTATGACAAAACCTAGTCCCGTACACTGAGCAGCTTGAGGTCTGAAGGCTCATACAGAAAAATGTGTGGGTGTGTGGGTGTGTGGGTGTGTGGGTTGCTTTACGCCTTAGTTAACAGCTATGGTCATTTCAAGAGCGGTGATGGTGATCGAATCTATTGGCCCTTTTACCGAGACAAGGGTTCTTTTACATCCCACACTACATAGCAGAGAGACGTCTAGCAGCCCCTAGAGGCCCCGCAGGGGGCTCGAGAGGTGCCGTGGAGAAGAGCAGATATCCACGAGAGGCCACGCCAACAACCAAATTCTATCTTTATCCCGCGAGAAAAGGAGATAAGGGTCAAGGTTATGAACTATCAAAAGATTTTAGAGTAAATTAAGTTATGAGATATTAATATAATGTACATATCTAGGGCCCGATATAGGGCCTCTGCAGATCCCCCTTCAGGGCCCCGATCCATGAGGCCTTAGAAACGGAGCTGGGTCATGTAACCAAGGGAGATCAGCAGTTGTTGATGTCGGCGCTGCCGATAACGCTGGTAAATGACCGTTTTACTCATGTTTAGAGTCAGAATAGCTTGAGTATTACTTGAATATCGAAGAGTAGAGGTCAAATTACCCCAGACAAGGTGTTTCCATCTAGAAATTCTCGACAGTATTTCCGAAAATTGCAAATATTGGTCCCAGCCCCACGGGGCCCCATACCGAGTATTAAAAGTTTGAGATGCAACTTTCATTCATGCTGTTGACCAATCAGGGGGCTCTGTTTTTACGACCTTGACTACATAGTAAAAGTGATTGACAACGTCAGATATCACTTGACGACGTCAAATATCGATCTGATATTTGATCCCTTGATATTTGATTCAAAACCCACATCGAGTGGGATAAAGCCTTTTATCATCTTTTGATTGTGAGGCATACACTTTTCTTACACACAACAGCTGTCATCTATCAAGGGGCTCTGGATAGGGGGTCCCCATGTCGAATGTCGATCTTAGAAAATGACCATGTCACATGACAATGTCACTTAATAATGTTCATATCCCATGTCGATTTTAAGAAATGTTCATGTCACCTGTCACTATGATTTTTTGGGCCTCATGTCACTTGTCATTAGACCTCATGTCGTTTGTCGATTATAAGAAATGGTCATGTCACCATATCGAATTTAGCGGTCCACACCCATTATCAAGTGTCAGGGCATGTTGGCTGCTTGAACACGTAGTCTGTCATCACCCTTGTTTCTGTGCCTTATCTAAACAGGCAATTAGTGGCCGCTAGCCGAGAGTACCTCCCTGGTCGCCTCTCCCGAATCTGCTAGACGTCTCACTGATAGGAGTGTGTGGGTGTGTGGGTCTGTGTGTGTCTGTTCGGTCTGTGTGTGCACGCGTCTTGCACTCTAGTCTTGCGGACCACTGTTAAGCCTGTGGTTGGAGAGCGCGACATAGCCGCTTGCTACACTCTCTAAACAGAGGTCCGCAAGACTAGGCCGGATCGCGCTCTTGCTTAAAGGTGCACCTCAACTCAGTGCGCCTTTAACAGCCGCCCCAAATAGGTGAAGTTCTTGATGCGGCACAGCGCCTCCCACCAGTAGCCAATCAGCGCGCCGAACGCCGGACACACCTCCACCGTGTGAGCCTCTAAGTAGGTCACACGAATCATACTAAGATGCCGATCTCTTCTGTCGGTTCGTCGCGGTGGCCGTGAGTGATCGCACGGTCGCCAAGATTCACTGCCTTGATTGGCAGAGGGGGGGGCTGATTACCCCCCGTCGGATGAATTGCGGCGAAACCATAATCAATTTTTCGCTGTTTTAGATAAAAGAGATCCAGAGCTATCCGCTCGTCCAAGAATTATTTTTCTATCAGCCCGGGATCACCCTCAAATTAAGGCCTAAAGTCCAAAAACCCAAAATTTTTTCCCTATGGGATTTCAGTGTCTAAGCGTTTTTTGCAGCCCCAAGGAGCAGCTCACGGGCTCGAACCCTGTAAACGCTTTGACGCGCTTTCGTCGCCTTAGGCGACGTAGACCTACCCTATTTTTTTTTGGACCATGTTACCTGAACACGGATTATTTTTTTGTTTGGCCCAATGAGCTCACAGCTAGACTAGATACCTCATGTTTTGGATTGGAGAAATCAGCAGAGCAATAAAAAGCGCGGTGAGGCTAGTGTGGCCCCTGTGAGTTGTAAAATTGGTGCTAAATGTGGTAACCAGGCGGATGCTGAGTTCATTGATATTGTCCGTTAATGATACTTAAGGTGGGTGTTGTCTAAAGTTTTAATTGATATTACCAATGTGGCCAATAATGACTTCACAGTTGGGGCCCTCGCCCGCAGGTCCCAGATTCAGGGTATTCTTTGTTTATTGTGTGGCCCCTAAAGAGGGGCCGACTAACTCTTTAGAGTTAGTTAGATGCTGCCACTGTGCTATGCAACAGCAGCTATTAATTACGCTTCATGTTGGGCGGCATGGATCACTTGATGGGTGATACCTCAAAGCTCAAACACGGCAGAGCCGTGTGTGGCATGCGAGGACCAGTGGGTCAGGGGTGATCCGTTGCAAACAGAATGCTGATCCGTGTGAGGTTCTGACTTTCTATAGTTTTTTATAAAGCTTTAGATATGGTGTGGTATTTTTCATCTCGCTATAGTTTAGTTGGTATTTAAGGAAACCGCCTCATTTCTATCAGAAATACACAATATTGAATTGTTTTTTATATTTTAATATATTAGAAGCGCGCTTTGTTGCCTATGTAGCTCATTATGCGTTGAAATGTTCGCGAGCATCGTAGGAATGTACAAAACCCCTATTGTGGCACCATCTGACGAAAGAGCGGAGAACTAGTTAGCGCGTTTCGTTATTCACATCTTTTGACAGGGACTTGGTTGGTGGCTTTACGCCCTAATTAACAGCTGAAGTCATTTCAAGGGGGGTGATAGTGATCGAATCTATGGATACCTGAAGGTGGAAAGCACACACCCTACACTTTTACCGAGGCAATGGTGGTGCTGCTCAAAGGGTGTGGCGAGCTAGACTGGAGGATGTAATAACTAAGCAGCAGAAGGACCAAAAAGACAATCTCGTAGTAGTAGGTCTACTTAGATCTTGAGTAGCCGCCCTTGTGGTTATAATTACCTAGACTAGTTGGCTCTGCCAGCCTGGTCAAGTGAAAATTGGTAAGGAGACTATGAACTAAGCTAACATCTCATAAGTATTAGTTACCACCCCCTCACACCCGTTTAACAACGGATTCAGGGTCTAATTATGGAGACCCTAGAGTAAGATTAACAATATATCCCAATGTCTGTAGTAGACATTTACGACATGCAACCTGCCCCCTAGAAGGGATAGATCTGACCACAAGTCCGCAATATGGGACTCCCCCTCTGAGAGTATCAAGGTTTGCGTATAGTCTCTTGCAGGTTAATCTGTTATCTACCCCTTTGTCGACTTCGCCAAAATCCTGGGAGATTCACTTTAAACCTAAGGTCTACCCTTTTTATTCTTTGTTTATTGTGTGGCCCCTAAAGAGGGGCCGCGGTGTTGATTAATTACACCACATGTTAAGCAACATGAGATCAAACCTTCCTCAAAAGCGACAAGGCTCAGAGTCCTGTTGGACGGGAACCCTGTGTGGCATTTCAAGACGAATGGTTGAGTGATCTGTTGCAGATGCCGTTCCGTGAGAAGTTCTGACTTTATATAGCTTTTATATCGCTTTAGATATGGTGTAGTATTTTCAATCTCACTATAGTTTAGTTGATATTTCAAAGAATCTGCCTCATTCTATCAGAAATACACAGCGTTGACATGTTTCTTATATTCAATATATTAGAAGTGTGCTTTGTTGCTTATTATAGGTCATTATGCGTTTAAAATGTTCGCGAGTATCGTGGAAATGTACAAAAACCCTATTGTGGCGTCATCTGACGAAAAGAGCGGAGAACTACACTAGAGCATGTAATGGCCAGACCAGCAGGCGGCAGCAGAGTGGTCAAAAGACAATCTCGTAGTAGTAGGTCTACTTGCATGTTGAGTAGCCACCCTTGTGGTTGTAATTACCTTGACCACAGGTCCGCAATATGGAGCTCCCCCTCTGAGAGTATCAAGGTTTGCGTATAGTCTCCTGCAGTTTAATCTGTTATCTCCTCCTTTGTCGACCTCGCCAAAATCCTGGGAGATTCACTTTAAACCTAAGTCCTACCCTTTTTTATTCTTTGTTTATTGTGTGGCCCCTAAAGAGGGGCCGCGGTGTTGATTAATTACACCACATGTTAAGCAGCATGAGATCAAACCTCCTCAAAAGCGTCAAGGCTCAAAGTCCTGTTGGACGGGAACCCTGTGTTGCTTTCGAGGACGAATGGTTGAGTGATCCTACCGATCCGTCAGAGGTTCTGACTTTATATAGCTTTTATATCGCTTTAGATATGGTGTAGTATTTTCAATCTCACTATAGTTTAGTTGATATTTCAAAGAATCTGCCTCATTCTATCAGAAATACACAACGTTGACATGTTTCTTATATTCAATATATTAGAAGTGTGCTTTGTTGCTTATTATAGGTCATTATGCGTTTAAAATGTTCGCGAGTATCGTGGAAATGTACAAAAACCCTATTGTGGCGTCATCTGACGAAAAGAGCGGAGAACTATACTAGAGCATGTAATCGCCAGACCAGCAGGCGGCGGCAGAGTGGTCAAAAGACAATCTCGTAGTAGTAGGTCTACTTGCATGTTGAGTAGCCGCCCTTGTGGTTGTAATTACCTAGCCTAGTTGACCCTGCCGGCCTGGTCAAGTGAAATTAGTAAGGAGACCACCCATTAACGTGCTCCACAGTCTTTAGACAGTTAAGACTATAGTCAAGACTGGAGAATTTGGCGAGACGCCCCTCTGGGAGGTCATAATCCTCAATGTTAGGTGTTAGCTCATTAACATCAGATACCATATTAACAACCCATTTAAATGTTCATTTTAATAGCAACTCACCCTATTCTGACAAAATCCTATTAGCAGGTAACCTCTGTGTAAACCATACTGCAAACATCTGCTACTTCCAGCGTCTGCCTCGTGACTGATAGTGTACAACAAGACGAAGTGGGCAGAGATTAGAAAAAATGAAGCTCTTTATATAGCCGAGAGAGCAGCTAATCTGGATGTTCTAAGCTTGTTTTCACCTAGAGCTCCAACCCTCTTCCAGAGAGAATCAAATCGCTTTTCACCTGAACCCTTCCACCCCTAATCCATCAGCATGAAAAGAGAATTAACGAGTGTAACGTGCGCTACATGTATATGGGATTATAGCTGGTGAAGAGATAAAGCCGAGTCACCTGTGTATACAAAGACTACAGGGGGTGATTAACGACAGGTGTGACGCGCCAGCCCGTGAACGGATTAAGCCAAAAAAAAATAAAAAGGTATGTTTCAGGTAACATGGGCAGAAAGACTGGAGTCGGTAGGTCGGATTTTTATTTTATTTTATTTTATTTTTTTAACATGAAAGTACTAGCCATCCTCCGTGGAAATTCTAAAAATGACCCAAAAAGTATAAAAATATGAAATTTTCTTCAAACTTGCTTAAAAAAAACCGTAGGGTCGACCCTGTTTTGCTAGGGTTGGTCGGGTGACCTGAAACAAACCTTTTTTTTTTATTTGGCCTTATCTTTCAAGCTGACGCTTAAATTCAACTAGCCAGCCGCCGTCCACACCACTCACTGCGACAAGAGGAGGTGCTGTTGTTTTACACTTGAGTCGCTTACCACATGGTCTCTACCTCACAGACAGACACGCGCCCCCTGTAGCTTTTTTTTGTTTTTTTTTGTATACACACGCTAATCTCATAACCCCCTTATCCGTTATACAGGTAACGAGTATTCTCTTTTAAAATAGCTGCCAGTCAGCTTAGCTCTAGAAGCAAGAAGGCGTGTATAGGTGCCTTATAAGTCGGCAGGGGGTAAATACTAGTGAAAAAGGAAGGCAGGTGTGCAGGTAGCTTTTCTAACAGACACGTGTGTGCACTAAGCTGCTTAAGTCTAAACCCTCCCGCAGTAGTCAGGTGGCATGTGAAAACTTACTTACAGGGTACATAAGGAGTGAAACGCCGAATAGCGGCTACTCAGTCTCGTGCAGCACAAGCAGCAGCATCTAGCAGCGGCTTCAGCAGCAGCTGCACGTGCAGCACAAGCAGCTGGCAGCGACTTCAGCAGCACAAGCAGCACGAGCAGCACAAGCCGTAGCATTTGTCAGCAGCATCCGTGACATCGTCAGCAGCAGCCCCCATGACCTTGTCAGCAGCACAAGCAGCCAGCAGCTGCTGGCAGCTGCTTCAGCAGCTGCTGGCAGCTGCTGCACGAGCAGTAGCACAAGCAGTAGCATCTGTCAGCAGCAGCAGCAGCAGCACAAGCAGCCAGCAGCTGCTGCATGAGCAGCACAAGCAGCACAAGCAGCAGCACCGACAGCAGCAGCAGCAGCAGCAGCGGTGTGGACCACTAAAGTCGAGATGAAGCCTAGTGACATTTGACATGAAGCTTGAAAAACACAGTGACAGGTGACATGAGCAATTCTTAAAATCGACATGAGATATGAGCATAATTAAGCGACATCGACATGCGCCATGGCTATTTTTTAAGACAAACATCATATGTCATAGCCTCCTCATCCAAACCTCCACTAGTAGTGCTCTATAAGCGCAAGCTGTAAACCCTCTCCTCCCCTCGTGCACACAGGCGAATTATCAGAGTCAGCCAATGGTGTCAATACCCCTCTCATACAAGGGTCGGGCGCTGCTGGACTATAATAGATGAGTCAAGGACCGTTCTACTGAGGGTCAGGCAGGCTAAGTCGGACATTCAATGACAGGTAGGTCTTTGACAACCTTGCTTGAAAGTCTGGACAGCATTGACAGACTGGGGCATAAGGATCTCGCATGGTCAGACATTCAAGCAAGTTTTGCTAAAGTCGCGTTATTGAATGTCCGACCTAGCCTGACCCACAGTAGAACGGTCCTTGACCCGTCTATTATAGTCCAGCAGTGCCCGACCCTTGGCTGAGAGCAGTTTAAGCGCCATTGGGTGTCTCTGATATTTGCCTCTGTGTAAGATGAGAAAAAAAGTCTGTTGAAAGACTATATTTCAAGCCAGAAAACTGTAATTAGCTTTCCAAGTTGTTTATTTAACAATATCTTAGCCTAGCAAGCAGCTGTCAGATGTCATCTAAGAAAAAAATGTGAGCTGTTAATAGATTCAAGAGAAATTAGTTTACAAATAGCCCGTGTAAGTACGCCCATGTCTTGCTTATTTCTCATAGGGTTGTAAGATAGTCACATCATGATGCACATCATCATAAACGCAATCATGATACCTTTCATTGTAAGTAGACTCGCCTCTCTGCCCTCTCTTTTAGAGAGGGCAGAGAAGCGAGTCTCACTCTTAAAAAACCCTTCCCCTCCCCCCCTCCCCCCCTCCCCCCCCCATGCATCTTAAAGAGTGCCCCCCAGAGTGCCCCTCCCCCCCCTAAAAAAAAGAGCCGTATTTTTAAATTATTTTTTAGCAAGCTTTCAGCTTGCTTTTTTTTTCTTTTTTAAAATTTATTTATCCATCAAAATCTCAAGTGACTTATTTTGAAATTCGCGCCAACCTAGTAGTCACGTGACCCCCTTAAGTAGGTCACTTCCCGTCACGTGACCTATTTGAATTTCCCGCCAACATGGTGGTCACGTGACCCTCTTAAGTAGGTCACTTCCGGTCACGTGACCTATTTGAATTTCCCGCCCAAAGGTCACGTGACCGGAAGTAGGTCACTTCCGGTCACGTGACCTATTTGAATTTCCCGCCAAAAGGGAGGCCTCTCATTGGCTGCTTTTGAATTTCCCGCCAAAAGGGAGGCCTCTGATTGGCTGCAGGTCGATTGAGTAATAAACAGTACTTAACTATAGTCCCGTTCCGATACATACTATACTACTGATGAACCACGGGTTAGACTACACAGTCCATTGTAGGATAGGCTAGTCAACTAGTATGTAATGGGGGGCTCTGCCCCCCAACCCCCGTTCTTTTTTCTTTTAAATGTTTATGTCTCATCTGTGTGTAGGTTATATACTATAAGGCAGACCCCAGCTAGCATAGTGGTGCAAAGTGGTGCAAAAGTGAAATGCAGCCTTGCCCCCAGCCCATGCCATGGCATTGAGCTGGGAGTCCGAGACTGCCACGGGCGGCACGAGGCACCAGCTAGTATACTGTTAACGTCCAGCTGATGGGCTACATGCAGTATACTCTCGTTCTCAAACCCTTCCGAAGGAAGGCTCTGGTAACAGCCAAATGACCTTGACCTTGGGATTTTGCTGGGTCTGGGCAACCCCTGCTGGTAGCCTGGAACCAGTGGACAGAACAGGAAATGGAACTTGAAAGTCTGATGGTAAAATACAGTAAAACTACCATCATACATTCTGGTTCCTGTCCACTGGTTGCAGGCTACCAGCAGGGGTTGCCCAGACCCAGCAAAATCCCAAGGTCAAGGTCATTTGGCTGTTACCAGAGCCTTCCTTCGGAAGGATTTAGGAACGAGAGTACATGCAGTACTACAGGACAACGTCAGACTCACTGACATAGAGCACAGACATTACATGACATGTGCAAACACACAGTGTCATATACAGGATGCATGTGGACCGTTAAGGTGTGATATACACACGGGGCATACATGTTCCATGTTTGGACATCGAGTCATCAACTAGAGATGTGCCTCTATATGGGTTAAAAATCGACACGGGTGACACGGCTACACGGCCCTTTTAAAAATCGACGGACACAGACATCTTTATAATGCCCTAGTATGTTTTATATACATAAAATTCGACACACTGACACGGCCCCTTTGCTAAAATTCGACACGGCGACACGGTCAATACTGTGGGGACCCATGTAGAGGCACAGAGATGCATTACAGGGGATGTTCATATACAGTGTAACCCACCACAGTCTCAGAGCGTCCCAGCCTGGGATGTGAAACCTGACACCCTGAGCGTCTGTGGTGACCAGGATATTGAGAAAAGGAGAGGCCAAGGAGCCCAGTGTAGGTTGTGTAACAGGTTGATGTAAGTCCATGTAAGAGATGGGGAGGATAGCTAGGCCGGGGTGGTGCCTTGGAATGTGTATAGGATGCATGTGGACCGTTAAGGTGTGAATTATGCACAGGGAATACATATACCATGTTTGGACACACGGTCACCAGCTAGAGATGCCTCCTCTTTATTATAAAAGCCACTGGCGGAATACATCTGAGAGCAAAGTGACCAATGAAATACTTCCATTGCCTTCCCTGTGGAGTTTGTAGGGACTTACTGATGATACCCGTCATTGCAGCTGTTCTTGCCGGTACCAGCTCAAGTAATGGCCGCGCCCACTGGACAACTGACTAAAGCACTTTTAATATAGTATAAGGACCACCGCCTGGGTGTGACTTGTAACACAGGATCATGACTACTGGACATACCATTGAACACAGCAACAGGCAATATGTGGCTACAACCTAGCATTAATTCGCACATGTCATGCTCCAACTCTAAAGTACCCCTGACAGTGTGTCTCCAGAGGGGTCAAAAGCGAACTGGCGACCTGGGCTGTTTTTCCAGTCGACCTGGCGAGCTGGTATAATAATATCAGCAAACTGGCAACTTTTGGACACATTTTGCTATGGTGAAAATGGTCTTAAAAGTGACTTTGTGATCTTAGGCACTTAATTTCGGCGACTTTCCGACTTGAGGGGGACCCCTCTGCACCCCCTTTAATTATCAGACGTCATGCTCCAACTCTGGGGTACCCCTCACAGTGCGTGAGGCCGATCAGCAGGTGCGCACCCCGCTGTGTGATCTGGACGTGATCAATGCAGCCCCAGACCTGGATACAGTCTCTGTGATCAATGGAAGCTCTGCAGAATAAATCATGTAGTAGTGGAGCTACAAACACGTGTAGAATTGATTTTATAATTAACCTAACAAGTAGTGGTCGGAACAATCTACAATGAACCACACTAAACTCAGTGGATACAGGATTGGTTGGTGTTTTGAAGGAGAAGGAAGCTCCTCGAGCTGCTGAGACGAGGAGACATAGGTTATTTATTCTGCAAGACGAGGATATACCACCATGGGTGTTCAAGTTATCGTAGGGATGGTTATACGGTGTGTGAGGGGCCATATGGAGGAACTTCAGGTTTGTGTCTTTTGGTCTTTAACTATACCCTATACATTGTAAACAGTGAACCCAGAAATGCCACCTTTCTACTATGAGCTAACATTAGATTCTAATACTGTAGTATATACCGCATATATATATATATATATATATATATATATTATATATATATATATATATATATATATATATATATATATATATATATATATATATATATATATATATATATGTATATATATATGTATATATATACGAGGTCACGGAGAGGAGAGGATAATGTATCTGCTGTCAGTGTTTTTTTCTATCAAATTTGCCGTTTCCCTGTTGTGAGTTGTGACAAAAAGGCTAGCAGTAAAGGGGATTTAAACAAAAAATGGATTTCAATTATAAACACATCCACCTATGTTATAGGCATTTTTATCATTAATACAGACTGGCTATTTAAACCTGTTTTGAGTCACCCCATTCCCAGTTGTTTAACGTAGACAATACAATAGGCCATTATCATACCCCCGGAGTACTAGGCCATGCCATGTTGTAGATAATAGACAGTCCCGTTGGGGAATCTTGTTCTTGGAGAATGGACCAGGTACTGTGTTGTGTCACCTATCACCTTTACAGGGAGGTTTTGGTGAATGGCCAGCAGGGGTTGTACTCATACAGACCTAGAACAAGGAGGGGACAGGGGGACAGACTGAAACACTACTCCCCCTCCCCCCTCTCTCCCTCTCTCTCTCTCTCCCTCCCAGGAGGGAGAGAGAGGAGGGAGGGAGGGAGGGAGGGGAGGGAGGGAGAGAAAGACATACAGAGACAGAGAGACAGAGACAGAGACAGACAGACAGAGAGAGAGAGAGAGAGAGAGAGAGAGAGAGAGACACAGAGAGAGAGAGAGAGAGAGAGAGAGAGGGAGAGAGAGAGAGAGAGAGCAAGAGAGAAAGGTCGTCAATCAAGTCTAAAGTCTCTACTCCTATATGTTTTAAGAGTCTCTTCTAATGGAAGGGAGTCTGGCAATGCTGGACTCTCCAAAGGTAGTCCCTTTGGCGACATGCTTGACTCCCGAAAAGAGAGTCGGGCTTACACCCCCTTTCCCTCTGTGAGTGTACACAGGTAGCACATAGTCATCACTTCCCCAGGACAGAGGAACAAATTACTCACAGAGAAAAGAAGCAGCGTCAAAAGGGAGTCCAGGTTGCCTCCAGAATAACTCCTCTTTAGGGCAGCCCAGGCAGGCCTGGGGGGCATAGGCGACCCCCTGGGCGACCAAAGGGAGTCACCTAGGGGAGTCACATTAGCACCTGAACTCCCTTAAAGAGGGGAGTCATTCTGGAGACAACTTAGACTCCCGTTTGACTCTGATTCTTTTCTGCGTGCTCCCACATAGTGAAACATCCATGTACCACCTCCACCCCACACTGTCGATAACCTCTACTTAGGCCAAAAAAAACCCGTTTGTTTCAAGTAACATGGGAAAAAAAATAAAGGGTCGGTAGGTCGGATTTAAGAAAAATAAAAAGTTTTTTTAACATGAATGTACTGGCCAACATTTTTAAAAAACCTAAAATTGACCAAAAAGGGGTATAAATTCAAATATTTCTTCAAAATTGCATAAAAAAATATAGGGTCGGCCCTGTTTTGATGGGGTTGGTCGGGTGACCTGAAACAAACCTTTTTTTTTTTGCCTTACAGGAAGCAGTCTCTACAGCACTGACGTACATTTCCTGTGCTAATAACATAAATTGAGAGTAGAGAGTATATTTATTTATTTGTACCAATTGTGTTACCTTTGTTCAATCTATGACACTGGAATTTAATCATTTAAGGGCTGCATATAGTTCTTTAATATGGCCCTAGACACCCAAATCTGACACCGCGGCATGGTCATTAATGGCATAGTGCATTAAAGCACTGTGCGGCGCATAAAGGGGTAAACACCTTCCTACTTTTTATAAACCGGGAAGACCTTCATCTGCAACTTGTTGTATGTTTTAATGATCAGTTAGATAATAAATAAATAAATAAAATAACAGTCGTTGCAAAAACATGCAGGACAGTGGCCATGTCCACTTAAAATGTCACCGGTCCAGCAGATTTACAAGTGTAGAAGGACGGGAGAAGGACCAAATGTCCGATCACCTGTTAGGCTTTTCTGAATTAGAAGAATTCAGTTGGGCTTCTAAAGCTGAAATACGTTTGTCTGTATACTGTGTAAAACAATTATGTCTATCCTTATTCAGCCATTAATTATTACAAATAAATTGTGTTTTCAATGGACAAAACTATTTTATACGTAGGTGCACCATATTGTATATTGTATATGTACATGGCTATCTGGTCATTCCTAACTATAGCCGGTCCTGCAAAATTGAAAATTTGCAGGACTGAATGTCCTGTGGGAATAAAAAGTTTTCTTAAAGACTGTAATAATAACACAATGACTAAGCATGTTTCTCTTTGTCGTGTCAGGATGCGTAAGGAGGGGGAGGGCGGCTGCCCGCTGCCCGGTCTGAGGTCCATCGCATTGTTGGGGATCGGCACCCTCACCATGTTCATCCTGTACACCGTGCTCAAGGACCAGGTAGGTCACTCTGTGTTATTGGCTTTGGGACCTTGTCCCCAAAGCCATTTACCCCACTGACCAGAGTGTCAGCTTTTCGACAAGAAAAGACTAGCATAGACCCCCTTGTTCATTGTTAGATATAGCCCTAGCTGGCCCTTAAACCTTGCCTAGGACTGGTATCCCCATGTGTCCTTGTAGGCATGTGCAAGACTAATTTATCCTAGATCTTGTTTTCAGTTACTACATGTAGAACCAATGTACCTTGTGGTAAGGCCTAGACATCTTGTGAACAGCCATATTTTGAGTTCTCTAATGTGGCTGTCAATGGCAAGGATAGGTACCAGCCTAATAACTATTGACTCCTATGTCAAGCCAAGCTGTCAATGTCAATGCCAATTCCCATACAGGACCTATACTAGAAGTTGAGTGGGTCCAGGGTGGCTCTTGAAATCACTCAAGCCCGCCCAAAGACAAACTGTGAAGTCCAACATAATTACCCCTCCCCCACCCCACACACACATGCACCAACCCTGAAATAATATTTTACAGTCTTACAGTTAGGCCATCACAAGTCCTCCTTGTGCCCCCCTCCTCCTCCCTGTGCCTCCCTGTGCCCTCTCCTCCTCCTCCTGCATCTGCCCTCTCCTCCTCCTGCCTCTGCCCTCTCCTCCTCCTCCCTCCTTTCTCTGCCCTCTCCTCCTCCCTCTGCCCTCTCCTCCTTCCTATGCCCACTCCTACTACCCCATCTACCCCTCCCCCCCTCTACCCCATTTTCCTCCTTCCTGTTACCTCCTCCTCCCTCTGCCCCCTCCTACTACCCCATCTTTCCCCTCCTCCCCCCCCCCTCTACCCCATTTTCCTCCTTCCTGTTACCTTCTCCTCCCTATGCCCTCCCTCTGCTTTCCCTCCTTCTGCCCCCTCCTCCTCCCTCTGACTGCCAAGATGGCTGCCGAAAACTCAAGATTGTCTGATTTCCTTTAGTGATGCATGGATAATAGGGTTTTCTGGAATGTAGAATCCATTTTCAGGCTCACAATTTCAATCCGGGAAATTTCCAAGATGGCTGCCAAGATGGCCACCAAAAACTCAAGGTTGTCTGATTTCCATGTGTGATACATGGATAGTAGGGTTTTCTGGGATATAGAATCCATTTTCAGGCTCAGATTTTCAATCCGAGAAATTTCCAAGATGGCTGCCAAGATGGCCACCAAAAACTCAAGATTGTCTGATTTCCTTGTGTGATGCATGGATAGTAGGGTTTTCTAGGATGTAGAATCCATTTTCAGGCTCAGATTTTCAATCCGAGAAATTTCCAAGATGGCTGCCAAGATGGCCACCAAAAACTCAAGATTGTCCGATTTCCTTGTATGACACATGTATAATAGGGTTTTCTGGGGTGTAGAATCCATTTGTATGCTCCGATTTTTGATCCAGGTAATTTTCAAGATGGCTGCCAAGATGGTATTTGCATAGGCATCAATGGAAGTGCATTGGTACCTATTTGATTCCATTAGCACTTATTGGATTCTATTGTTATACCATACATGAATTGCATAAGAACCCCAGAAACACCAAAAATTATAAATCTATGCCCCCTCGTTTTCTCACCTGTAGTTCATAACAATCCTATAAAACCCAAAGCCACTACGGCTTTGCCGTAAAATCCTTGAATTTGTCCCCTTGTTACTATTAACCCTTTAAGGGTGGTATAATGCATTAAAGCTGGTGTCAGTCTTTCCGAATTCGGTCCTTCAAATTTTCAATGTTGAAGGACCGGCTACATTTTTGGAGGACCGGATAGCAACATATCTGATGATTTCTACATTTTAAGTATAAAGGAGTTTTGTCCATTAAAATTTTTATTTGTAATCATTTATGGCCAAATCAGGATGGATATATGGTTTTACACAGTATATTGGCATACATATTTCAGCTTTTAGAAGCCCAACTGAATTCTTCTAGTTCAGAAAAGCCCAACATGTGACTGGACATTCGGTCCTGCTACACTTGTCAATCTGCTGGACCGGTGGCATTTTAGAAGGACATTGCCACTGTCCTGCATGTTTTCGCAAAGACTGTGGTGTGTCAGCTAATATTTGATGACTTTTTAATCATGCCATATTATTATTGCATATCCTATCCTATACATGTATACTCCCTAAATTTGAAAAGAATTGGCAGAGTCTAAATCCATAAGGTTAACACATGTAGTGCAATCATTTTTGCTGTAGGTCGACACTAAAACTCCCTATGTGTTTATACTGCATGACTCAGTGCTTTCCCTATTAGCTTAGTTCCCAGTATGCTCACATAGGGGGGGGGCACTGAGTCAGTGAGGTGGATAAGCAACATTGTTTTCTATCT